>PVIH01020887.1:0-31182 GCA_004025045.1 Sigmodon hispidus | reverse complement strand
AGAGAGCACAGGTCCCGGTGGCGGAACCGGAAGCAGTGTGAGGTCAACTCTCCCTCCCAGGCCAGGATACCGGCGCTGAGGCCCGCCGAGCCCTCCTCACCTCTGGTCAGGGTTCGAATCCGCCCCTCAGAGACCCCTGCAGTTAGTTTGCTCAGAACACTCAGTTCAGGGTCGCAGTAGGGCTCCTAGTAGATTCCCTCCAAACTTTTTTTTTTCATCACAGTAGGACAACAGGTAACTAATACCATGAATTTTAATACTGTATCAGCTGAAGCAACATTAGGCCAGTAGACAGGCACTATTTGTTTATATCTTATATTCATATACTTACCTTAATTTACTACTGTTTTGTTTGTCTTCATCTCTTTCAAAGTATTATCCAAATGCCCATCATCCCTTGTAACAGCCTAGGAACTAAAAAAAAACAAAAAATGCTGTCAGCGTCAAGGTGTGTTGGCACATTAGAGAAGCTGGGGCAGAAGGATCTTGAGTTTAAGGCCATCCCATATCTCAGACAAACAAATGTATGAGAGAAAAAATTAAGAAAGAACTTAAGTAAAAAGATATAGAGAGAAACAAAAAGGGGATAAAAGCCAAGAAAGAATGCTACATGGATTCTTATGGGGAAAGGCACCATCTAAATAGCCAAAGATTGAACAAATGTAATGTTTATATTAAAAAGACATTTTTGTATATGTGATCTTTGAAAGTAAAATAATGTATCTGCATAGGAAGTATGTCCTTAACGGCATTGCTCTGTTGCACAGGCATTTTAATAATTAAAACTGGCATTTAAACCTCTCTCCTCCTGTTCCCTTAGATACACACAATCTAATTGTCACACATACGATAATTTACAGAACATCTGGGCCACACATAGAACATATGGAATCAATGTCAGGCCTAGGCTCTGGAGTGCCATCCTATATCCTCAAGTCAGTATCAAGAGAGACGTAAATTCTTCTGGAATGATTAAGATCTTAGCGAGATAATGAGAGCAAAATGTTTTTGCACAGTCTAAGCCAACCTTTATTAACATTGGCAGTATTGACATTTCAGAGCATGGGTCATTCTCTCTTCTGTCCTGTAGGATTTCTAGCCCCACTTCTGGAGTGAACCCACTGATGATGACTCTCCACCTCCATGTTAAGCCACCTAAAATGTCCAAAAATATCTCTTCATTTTCTCTGTGGTTCAGAGTCTCCCCAACTGAAGACCATGACTCGAAAATCATAGAAGGTGGAGTCTGATGTTGTTTGATGAAAGGGCTACATCATCACTTGTTTATTCACCATTGTGTATGCTGTACCATACTGACAGATGAGTGGTGAATAAGAGGACAACTGTAACCACCTTTATTTGATAGACCCACAGGTTTGTTAGCTATGCTAAGTCTCTAAAGGGAAAGTGGTGAATAAGTCAGCCTTGAGGATATTTGGACTGAGCAGATTGCATGTGTGCGGTGTAGTGGAAAGAGGATGAGGAGTCAGAAAACTCACTCTTAGGAACTGTAGGTAGCTTTCTCACCCTTCTAATTACAGTTTTCTGATTTGCACCCAAATTTGGACTTGAAGTTAGGCTGGTGGCTTACACTAAGAGGCTGGGGACAAGGTTATAGACATGTTCTTTCCATAAACCATCGAAACTTTCTCCACTCACATCTTTTCTCTCAGTCTTCCCTGATTCCAATGTCAGCACAAGAATCTCAAATGTCGCTGGCTGCCACTGACTGAGTTGTCTTCCTCCTTTGGGAGACAGATATAAACAGAACCATGGTTTACCCAGCTATTATATACAGCTGTTAAAAACAAATATATCTTCCAAAGCCGAGTAGGAAAACATGTAGACTCAACCTTAGAAAATAGAATCCATTCACAAAAAGCTCTTTATTCCCATTCTAGAGGGCTGTCCCTTCAGTTCAGTTGACATTTGGAAAACCTAATGTTCACATGCTGTGTAACACATATCTTATTAACCACTTCTATCCCCATATCAACTTCATGGGGCTTAGATTACTCTAAGAATTGTTTCTGTTATTCTCCTCCACTGATAAGGAAATGTAAACATATGGAGGTTAAATAAATAGTCTAAGGCATGCTGCTAGTATGTGGTAAGAAATAAACTGAGCAACTACAAAAGTGTACTGAGCCCTAGGCAACAAAGACAGTTTTGAAGGACAGATGATAAATGGTTGACAAGTGATGAAGTGGGGATTTCTGGTCATTCCATATGAAGGTTTGCTGACTCCGGAGTAACTTGTCTTTCAGAGACAGCTAATTCCTAGAGATGAGCAACAACTGCACAGGGCATACCTTACAGCAGATACTGAGGCTAGCCACATTCTAATCACTTCATTCATGGACTCTCACAGAACTCTCAAACTCTAGGCCACTTTTCCCTATGTCTGACCACACCAGGCTACATACTAGACAATAGATACATCTCCTCCACTTCAGTCACCTCTGTAATGTTCAATCAAACAATCTTAAACCTGTTTACCCTGCCTGCCGGATCCAGGGAAATCTCAACAGTCTTGCTCTTGGTTTTCCCTTTGCGCCCCCGTGTGGCCTTACTTGGTATGTCATGCCTCTTCTTGCTGGGAAATAGAAGCAACAAGCTATCCTTTCAAAGTCGGTTGGCTACTGATCTGTTGTTAGCCTGACCAGGCATGAGTAACAGCAACAGCTATATTTAGAATTAGTTGTGTTGCTACAGTTTCACACAGGTGCTCCGCAGAGGACCTCAGCTAGGCACTGGTTTATGCAGCTCAGAGCAGTGCTGTACTGTGCCACAAAACATAGTTCTTTTGCAGTAGTTGGTCCAAAACAGCTGTTTTGCTCCCTTGTAGTCTAGTGTGTGCAGTGCTTGTAAGCTGTTCTTAAAATGTGTCCCAGAGAAATCAGACTGCTTAAATAGCATTGCTTATGAACCACTTGCAATATCACATTTCCTGTCTCCTTTGAGAAATCTTTTTGTCCCTTTCACCCTCACATTTTTTTTCTTTTTAAAAACCAGCTCAGGCTGGATTTCAACTCACTATGTAGTCAAATATGACCTTGAATTTGGTGTTCTCTTGCATAGACCTCCCAAGTGGTGAGATTACAAGTGTTGGTCACAGGCACTGGGTTATTTGATGCTGGATTTTTTGAATGTTAGCCAGGTACTCTACAGAGTGAACTGTGACTCCTAACACTGCGCTGTAATTTAAAAAGATGTCATCTGTGTATTTTCCTGTGGATCTTCTCAAAGTCATGTTTTATTTCCTGTGGATCTTCTCAAGGTCACTGTGGTACTAATGGGCTATCTCTAACCATAAAGTCACTGGTAGTGGGTGTGATCCAGTCACGTTTGGAAGGTGATCTAAAGCATACTAACCCTAACCCTAACCCTAACCCTACACCACTTCCCACTACAATGGACATTTTCTGAAACTACAGTATTAATCCTCTTGTATTAATTAGCTTTAAAAGGTAATTATTTTAAATATTGCAGTTGCTTCTCCCTGCAATACATTTACAGCTAATTGATCTATCCAGTCAGTTTTGTCCACAATGCTTAGTGTGTCATTCTACGGAGTTGTGAAAGAGCTGTTCTAGCTGTTATAGGTTAGAAGGGTGACAATGGAGTAGGGGAAGTATAAAGTTAGGGCCACTGAGATTAGGCAAGCTGTATTGTTTACATTATGAAAATAAATCACCTTTATTTTCCCATCCCCAGAACCCTGAAAATAGTGTGAGGCTGTGGTTAGACCCTCAGCTAAAATGGCTTTGGTGTGGGCATTTCTTGAGGTTAGATCGCTTGCTCTAGTTAAGAAGTAGGAATTCTGACCCAGGGTCTCTGGAATGAAATTCAGAGGATGAGAACACTTATTTAGCCCTGGGCATTTGAGCTGTTGCCTTATGGAAGGCTAAGAGATTGGCATCTGTTCCTGAGAGGTAGCTCTGCACAATCAAGGAAGTTTCCTTTTCTGTATTTTTTTAAACAGTTTTAATCTAATTCCTAATAATGAACCAAGCTATTATGAGGTCCTGTGCAAAAGACAGAGAGTATGCATCCCAAATTCATGGCCAAGTTGACAGATAGTTGAATAATAAGTTGATAGCCTACAAGTGATTCTCATGCAAGGCTAATTTTGCAAAGGCTAGAGATAGTTTTGATTATCATAACCCAGAGCAAACTACTGGAGGCTAAAAAGTAGGAGTTGGGGACAGGACCACTCCCCACAGGAAAAATATATGACCTCAAATTCCTTTCTGAACTGGCAGCACATGCTTCTGGACCAGAAAACAGTGAGTGTAAGTCAAGACAGGTACCAAGCTATAACTCTCACAGGAGCACTCATATTGCCCAAGCACCATCGGTCATACTTTTCACCTCAAAGCCTCCACCTGCTGAAGAATAGTTGCTGGACTATGTGAGCCTGTGGGGGTCACTTTTCATTCAAACCCCGTTAATTTCAAGAGGTCTTAATTCTAGAAATAGGTGTATGAAATAGTAAATAGAGAAAATAATGTTGAAAAAGATCTTGAAAACACACAGTATTTAAAATATTAAATATTTTAAAAAGAGAATCATTACCCCAAAAGCCCACTGGCTTGCACTTATTGATATCTTAATCTTGAGACTATACTTGTTCATGAACTTTTCCTGGGGAGATGTAAACAAATGTTTATTCAAAAAGAAACAATTCTACCTAAGTTCAGCTTGGTGAACTGGTGAGTTTATTGGGCTTGTTTAGGTAAATAAGCATTTATGAGGGATTACTTACAGGCACAGCAGTGACCCTCAAACAGCTGCATCGCTGGAAAGTCTCACTTCAGCCAGCATAGATGACAGCTTCTCCATACTTGTATTGATGGATCTGAAAAGACCCAACAGACACAGTAACAGCCTGCTCAGTCTTCTGTAGGAGACCAGGCCTCAATTTCAGTTTTCTGAGACTACACAGGCAGTTTCTGAAGAAGAGCCATAAACAAAAGAAAATTAATCACTGGTGCTCCTGATAACAGGGACAAGGGAGATGGGATGTAGCAAGCCTGGGCCACTGAGCCAGCCCCCATAATCAACAGCTCAGTGTAATAACCAAATAAGGAAAAAGCGGGCCTAGTTCAGTCCTGTACAGGTTCCCCAGCTGTCAGAGTCAGTGAGCCCCCAAAAGCTCGGGTCAGCTGTCTCTGTGGGTTTTTTCATCATAGTCATGACCTCTTTGCTCATATAATCTCTCCTCCCTCTCTTTAACTGGACTAGGAGTTTGACCCAGTTCTTAGAATGTGGATCACAGTTCTGTGGTATGGGTAGTTTATGGGGCCTCTGGATGTGGGACCAGAACTTATCCTGATACATAGACTGGATTTTTGAAGTCCATTCCTTATAGAGTGTTGCCTTCTTCAGCCTTGATGCTGGGGGCAGAGGAGCTTAGTCCTATCTCAACTTGATATAGTAGACTGTATTGACTCCCCATGGGAAGCCTTACCCTCTCTCAGGAGTGGATTGGGGTGGGGGAAGCTGGTGGTGACTGGAGGAAGGCAGGGAGAGGGACCAGTAGTTGACATGTGAAAACACTTTCAAATAAAAAAAAATGAATAAGGAAAAAGCCTGGGACTTGTCTAGGTCTGCCCCCAAAAGGATAACTGTTGCCCTGCCAATCCCCCAACTACCTGTAGCCAATTAGAAGTTAGCAACAAGATTGCCACTCATATAAGCCATGATGACCTAACTTCCTTGGATACTCCCCTTAGGCTTAAAAGGAGCTCACACATCTCTCTTGTCATCTTTACCATCTTGCCTTGGGTGGGGTAGCAGGCCCCAGCATGCTGGAATAATAAAATGCTCTTGCTGATTACAAGTCTTTGTAGGTCTTTGTAGGTCTTTGTAGGTCTTCTCCAGGACCCTAACAGGATCTATCTCCAACCAATCTCCCATACTCTATGTTAGTGGTATACGACTTTAAGGTCGTGACTCCTTTGGGAGTCAAATGACCGTCCACAGGAGTCACATATCAGATATTTATATTATTATTCATAACAGTAGCAAAATTACAGTTATGAAGTAGTAACAAAAATAATTTTCTGGTTGGGGGTCACCACAGCAAGAGGAAGTGTTTTAAAGGATCAGGAATTAAGGTTGAGAACCAGTGCTCAGGATATTCTACCACTTGCTAATACTACTTATAGCTTAGGACAAATTAAATAGAGCCATCAAGGAGGTGGGGAAGGGAGGGGCTGAAATCTTTGATGAGTCTAATGACCCCTGTATTCTCTCCTTGTGTGTGGGAACATCTTGAGGCTCTCTTGTGAGCAATCACAGCTGCTTTGATGGAAAAGATAATGGCTATCATGCTTGGAGGGTAGTATTCTATACGAATAAATAATTCCACATATGAGATATCCAGTATTTGCTAATTGTTATATACATTATTGGATTTAATTCTTTATCAAATATAGGAAAAATTATAGAAATACTGAGTTGCTCCTGAAGTCATGGGGAAAGTAAACAAAGCCATTTTGTTCCTTGCTAGACAATTGATTTTTGGGAGGAAAGTTTGTGTTGCTCTTCTCCCAGATGGAAATTTTATTGGCAGGTGTCCAACTGTGAACAGTGGAGGAAAGCAAAGACAGATACACGATTTAAGATGTAAAAGGCCCTCTTTCTTGCCAGTATTACTAGGCTTGTACTCATGAGACAGTAGATCAATATCATCTGGTAGCTATGAATGTCTCAGATGAGAAGAAAAAAGGTATGAGTGCTCTTTTTTAATTGATCTCCAGAATTAATGCACTGTTTCAGCTCACATATTTGGTATTTAAAAGATTTAAAAGACACTTTTGGTTTTCTCTTATTTGTATGCTTTCTGAGCTATAGAGAAGCTATGAGAGAACACTGGTATGTCATTTTATATGTGCTGTGTGTGTGTGTGTGTGTGTGTGTGTTTGTGTGTGTGTGTGTGGTATGTGATACAGGAAGCCCAGGCTAGCCTTGAATTCATGTCCTCTTACTTCAGCCTCGTGGGTAATAGGATTATAAATTGAGCTACTATACTGGTAAATGTGTACCATACTTATTCATGGTTTCTATTGCTGTGATGAAACACGATGACCAAATAAAAGCAAGTTGAGGAGGAAAGGGTTTATTCTCCTTACACTTCCACATCACTGTTCATTATTGAAGGAAGTCAGGACAAGAAACTCAAATAGGACAGGATCCAGAAGGCATACAGAGGCCATGCAGAGATGCTGCTTTCTAGCTTGCTCCTCTGTCCTGCTTGGGCCACCTTCTTGTAGAACCCAGGACCACCAGCCCAGGGATGGTATCACCTACAATGGGCTGGACCGTCTTCCATTGATCACTAATTGAGACAATGCCTCACAGCTGGATCTCATGGAGGCATTTTCTCAAATGAGGCTCCTTCCTCTGAGGACTCTAGCTTGTGTCAAGGTGACACACAAAACTAGCCAGTATACATACCCTGCATTGAATACATATTTACATACAAAAGAGACCACGTTTTATCACAAAAATGCCAGAATATCTCCAAATATCCAGGCCTTTAGTCCACCAGGATTGACTGTGCAGTTCTCCAAGTGTGGTGTGAAGAACTTGTGAGGATGTGTTGTTTTTAGGAGTTTCTTGAAGTTAAGATTATTCTCAGTTGGACATAGTGCTCCATCTTTGCAATCCTAGCTCTTAGGAAGCTGAGTCAGCAGAATTTTGAGTTCAGGGCTACATTGAACTGCAACCAATTCTTGGCCAGCTTGGGTATGCTGTAAGGTTCTGCTTTTAAAACCTCCAAACTGTTTTTATAATTAACATGTGTGCTTCTTACTCTTGTCTCCGTGGAGTTTTTCCGAGACTATGTGCCGGTATGTGATGATGTCACATTGATACCTGTAAGAATGTGCTTCTGTGTTTTAAAATATTCTCAGTTCAGGGGCTGGGGAGATAGCTTAGTTGATAAAATACTTGTACATAAGTATGAGACTAGAGTTTGGATCCTAGAACCCTATAAGAATGCATAGAATGATAGCACACACTTTTTTTATTTATAAAATATTCTTTTTTGATATTTCAAGACAGGGTTAAAATAGTCCTTAAAATTTTATTTTTCCCTTTTATTGAAAATAGATTTTTTTTTTCCTCACACATTATATCTTCTACTATCCTCCCTCTACTCCTTCCAGTTCCTCCCAGGCCCCCCTCCCATCTGGATCCCTTTCCTTTCTATCCCTCATTAGTAAACAAACAGGCTTCTAAGGGGAAATGATAAAATAAATTAAATTTAAAAATAAGATAAACAAAAACAACACATCAGAATTGGACAAAACAAGCAAACAGCAGGAAAAGTGCCCAAGAGAAGGTACAAGAATCAGAGACCCACTTGTTCATACACTCTGGAATGCTATAATAAACATGCTAAACTATAGTATAGCTTCCATACTAAACTGGAAGCTATCCTATATACACAGAGGACCTAGTACAGACCAGTGCAGGCCCTGTGCTTGCTGCTTCAGTCTCTGTGAGCTCTTATGAGCTTTGAATAGATTGGTTTAGAAGGCCTTGTTTTCTTGTTTTCTACCATCTCCTCTGGCTTTCTGACTCATCTTCCACAAGTTTCCTTGAGCCCTGAGAGAGGGGTTTGATGAATACATCCCATTTAGGGCTGAGTGCTCCAAGGTCACTCTCCTCATGTCTGGTGATGAGTCTCTGCATTTGTTCCCATCCACTATAGGAGGATGCTTCTCTGATGATGACTGAGAAAGGCATGGATCTGAGAGACAGGTGGATTCCTGGGGCTTGTTGGCCAGCCAGCATAGTCTGATCAGTACATTCCAGACCAAGTAAAATGATGTTATCTTAAAAAACAGGTGGCTGGCACCCAAGGAATGATATCTGAGAACCATCTGTTCCCTGCGTGTGCACACCTGTGTGTACATGCGCACACATGGACACACACACACACATGCAGAAGCACACAGAGAAGTACACAGAGACGCTATTTTAATTTCTAATTCGATCAATATCAACAGATAAAACCTTCATAAACACATGCCTTCAGAGCACGCACTGTAAGAATGTAAAGGGGTCCTGAGGCTAGCATATTCCTATATAGTTACCAGGGAAGTAAAAGACACTTCTATTCTGTGCCAAAGCTTGAAAGAAACCGGAGTGATTGTTTCCAAATCTTTGTTTCTACTTCAGAGTCTGCTGTGGCATTTTTCAGTGGCAGTTCTGCTGCTTCTTGAATGGGGATGGTCTGTCTTATCCACTGTAGCGTGTTTAGCCACTTCACTGGTCTCCTTGCACCTAATGTCAGTAGCACCCCCTAGTTGCAGCAACCGAAAATATATCAAGATACTGCCTGTTGGTCCTGTTGATGACAGGTTGAAACTATCTCTTAAGACAGATTTTGTTGTTTGTCTGGATTTTGTCATATAGTCTTTGTAATTGGAAACAGGCTGAGCCATGTAATATATATCTGAGATGGGTTGATGGCAGCCAAAGTAGGATGTTCTGTTTCTGTGGAGAAGAACAGGTATTTGGGAGCAGTTGCTTTTGGAAAAGAGAACCTATGTCTGAAATATTTGTGATGGTGATAGCATTCTATCTACTATAGAAGAACAGAAACAAGTCATTAGAGTGTCTAGGTGTGGACATTTGGAGGCTATTCCACTCAAAGAGTTCTATTTGGAAATTTAATTTTTCCCCTTCAAAATCCTATTGTGCTTTTATTAGAGAGAGTTTAGACATATTTATCTTCACTAAATATCACACCATAAAATTTAAATATCAAAAATAAACATGAAAACAATTGTACGGGATTCTTGCTTTCTCAGAGTCATTATTTGGGTACATAAATGTGGTGGGTATTTTTGATAAAGTTTCCCAGAAGAGAATCAACTGTTTTTCCAACTTTCACTATGGATTTATCATCTTTATTGACATCTATTGTTCACAAAGAAAAGAAAACATTTATCTCTAAAGTTAGCACAATCTGGGTGGGAACATTCCTAAAGTGGGTCTGAGTCCAGGAATCAAGTATAAGAAGTTTATCTTATGTAGAGAGCAGTAGCAGCATGGGACAATGGAGGGGAAATGCAGTAACAATCGTCACTGTGGCATATATCTCCCTAGACAATGATATATGATCTCATTAGGAGAGCCAGTATAGATAGAAGAGGCCACAGAGTAATCCCATCCAGGAATCAAAGATGCTGAAATATTTATTTTCCCAAACCCCTGTGTACCTTTGGATCATGGCTGTATCTACGGACAAGAATTCCTCGGGACTTCTGGCTTGCCTTTTGTTCTCTAACCAAGATAAAGCCCTTAGGCATTGCTCTCTGTTTCCCTCCCTTTCTTTTTCTCTCTCCTCTCTTGCTCTTGTTCTCTGTGCAGTAGTACAACATTAGAACTCATTAACACTATGAGTGCTGAAAGGATATGAGGGTCATTGACTGTGCCTTCCACCCTATACGCTGGTGATTGGCTCACTTCACTTACTGCAATGTAGTCCACCAAGCTCTTTGTTCATTTCCTTCAGGAATGGTACAGATTACAAAGGCAAAGGAAAAGTAGCTAAAACAGGACCTCAAGAGGATATTGGCAAAATCCATTCAAGAATGCACGATAAAGAAATCTCACCTACTAGATGGCCAGGAAGACTGTCATGTTGACAAAAATATGGAGATATTTTACATTGAATTTAATTTAAACTAGACATAGCCACCCAGTTCAAATTTCATCTCAAACAAGATCTTCTGAACAGCAGTGATAAACGGAAGTTTTTGCTGTTCAGCTTGGACGTGTCACATATTTAAATGCAACTCAGTTGCTGATAGTGTCATAGAAGAGCTTTATTCACTACAGAGACAGGAGTTGTCACCACCCTGTCTCCTGAGTCCATTTTATTTTTTCTGAATCAGAACACCTAAGTTGTCCCAATTTTTGCTACTTTCATACTTCAGTTATTTAGTCATGACACATCAATCTTTCCAAGGCACCCGAATCTTTGCTCATTTCTTCTATAACTGCATAATACATTCATCACACTTTCTCTTATTCACAGTTAGTATATTTTTCTTAAGGGAGCCTGACTTATAATGCTCAAAGTAGGGGAAGAATGACAAAATGACTCAGAGATGCTGTCAGTAACTATCATTAAGTAGAAAAGTTGTTTGAGGACTGGACAGAACTGCTGATGTTTTCTTCTGTAAATTAAGATTTTAGGACTTTATTTTGCTTTCATAGATCAGGTCTCATGATCATATGGGCAGAAGCAAATTTGTATAGTTTAAATAAGGCTCAAGGGCTGGAGAGATAGTTTAGTGGTTAAAGATTAAGGCTCACATTTCTCAAACTTCAAATAGGTATCAAAACAACATTATGTTTAGTGAAATGAGAAGATTTTAATTTGGAAGCTAGTTATGAATAGTTATGTTATTTTTGCTTTAAGTCTACAAATGACCAATTCTTTGGAGAGTTTCCAATTTATAGCCCTTGGCAATTTTTGTACAGTGACCCTTGATAGTCTTGAAGAGTTCCAGTTTAGTGAAATTGAATTTTATCTCCACCTGGTGGCAAGAAGCATTTTGCATAATGTATTTTTAAAAATGGTTCCAGAAATTTGTTTGTTTTTATTAAAAGAACTGTAAATGCAAAATACAAAATGGTGTTTCTTTAAATATACATATCCTTATACCTTCTTTACTTTGTTTATTGTTCTGCCTCCGCCTATGGACAGCATAAAATGTGAATCTTGGTAAATGTACAGGAATGGCATTTTTCACTCATCCAAGTACTAACCAAGGTGGACTCTGCTTTGCTTTCTAGATCGGGTGTCTTCTGAATGCTATGGCCATAGGAAAGATACCCCTTTCTTTATGTAAGCTCCCAACAAGTCTCTTTTGTGCAAGACCTTCCTTTTAGTGACCCTGGGCCCAGGCTTCTCCCAGCTTACCAAGATAGCAAAGGATTTCTCCCATTCTTTGAATGGCCAGATTGAAAATATTTCAGTATTTGTTGTCTTTCTGGCCTCTTTCCTATGTCTTCTCTGATGGTGTGAAAACAGCTGTAAGCAATATGTTAATGAGTAAGTGTTGTTGTGTGCCAGTAAAACTGGAGTTTTGAATGCCAAGACCTGAGTTTCACAATTTTCATGAAACTTCCTTCCCTTCAGTTTTTTCTTCAACTGTTCAATTATAAAAATCATTTTTAGTAACCAGGCTGGAGTTTGCCCTCTCCTAACCTGGGATCTGACCTCCTTTCCTTATCACAGTGGACATAGCCTGCAAAAAAGACTCCATACTATTGGCCAAAACTTAGTAATATGCCTATAGTCAAGCAGGATAGGGAACGGTTGGTGACCACATTCCAATGTAGCCACAGTCTCCACTAAATTATGCACTGTGACTTTCAAAGTACAATTTCTGTTGATTATGGTGGCACAAGCCTGTAGTCCCACCTCTTGGTAGGCTGAGGCAGGAATATGATGAGGATCAAGTCCAGCCTGGGTTACATAGTGTCTTCCAGGTTAGCCTGCACTATCAAACAAGGAGATTGCACATTATAATTTAATTCACTTATTCAGGATTAGTTGATACCATTTCAAGAAAGCTGTACTCTGTACAATATAAACAAATTCTTAGAAACCAGGCTGGAGTTTGCCCTCACCTACCCTGGGATCTGTCATCCTGTCTTTATCACAGTGGGCATAGCCTGCAAGGTATGGAGTTTAAAGATGTTTTCAAGCAGATATGTTCAGTAACATGTTTAAGTTATAAATAACAAAGGGATGTGGTCAAGAAATGACATTAACTGAGAGGAAATTAGTGAACAAACAGAACTGTATTTTTGAAGAAACCATGCAAACTGTACAAGAGACTTTGTGTGCACACAGTTTAGATAAAGGATCTTATTGTCTCAGTGATGTCCTTGGTTGAAACTATCTTTCTCAAGGAAGAGCATGCACACAGTCTAGTATCAGACTCTGTTTTTTGCTGCTCAAGGGAGCATAGAATACTATACCTAGCAGGTCAAAAAAGAGAGATTGCTGTTAAGTGTTCAGTTGGCCTGACCCACACAGAGAAGTGTGTGTGTGTGTGTGTGTGTGTGTGTGTGTGTGTGTGTGTGTGTGTGTGTGAGAGAGAGAGAGAGAGAGAGAGAGAGTGAGTGTGTGAATGCTTACCAAAGTACATGGGTGCATATGATCACCAACACACGTGAAGAGGTCAGAGGACAACTACCAGGGCTTGGTCAACTCCTTCCACAGTGTGAGTCCTGGAGACTGAACTCAGCTTGTCTTACTCTTTGGCAAGTACTTTTTATCTGCTGAGCTATATCTCTGTCCACTGTAATAAATTTTAAAGGAAAAAGTATCAAATATGAGTATTCAGTATCTGATGCGGTTCAGGTTTAAGGAAGAAATGTTACACGTAAAATTACATAAGCCCTTGTAAAACATAAAAACTGACAAAGAAGAAAGTGTCTACAGGATCGAAAAGATAGTGAAGCAGCCTGGGGAAGAGGCCTGGAGAGATTTCTGGCCAGAAACTACAGAAATTAATCATTTTTGCTTCCTATTACATCCCCAGCAGAGGGCAGCATAGCCTCACACAAGAAAGCATAATGGCATGTTTGCACTTTCCCTTAAAAAATAAATAACCCAGATAGCTTACAAACTTGATCAGAATGGAAGCTTGCTGTATACAAAAGATGACAAAACTATGAGTCAAAGAAATCCTGTGTTAAAATATCCTTGCAGTTCAGTCAACAGACAAATGGATAGGTAGATCTATGATATTGATGCATGGCAAAGAATTAATGTAGATGTTGGGTAAGTTGTGGACTCATTCATTTGTGCTTTTCTTACCCATTCACTAAGTATGCTCCAGTGCTAGATACAGTGACCTGGGGATGAGGACCACATACTCATCTTTCCTATAGCCTATTACAAGTTTACTTGACCTAAGATGGCTGTGCTGTAATTACCATGGTAACAACATAGTAGGTAGTAAGGCTTGATTTGAATTTCCTGAGGACAGTCCTGCCTTCTTGTGCTCTCCTCCCCAACTATCCCGTTACTCATTCTCTTTCTAATCATTCAGTACTCTATCAGCTTTTTTCCCATAGTCAACAAGTGTCCTACTTTTTTGCGGTTTCTTTTGGTTACCTATGTCGAGAATAAGTTCCCATACATGACCCACAATGTCACTATTTTTTAACAGTGTGTGTGTGTGTGTGTGTGTGTGTGTGTGTGTGTGGTGCATGCATGAGTTTTTTGGGGGGGTACATTAATGTGCACACATGTACAGGCCAGAGAAATGTTAATTGTATCATTCTGTCTTGTTGCCTGGAGAAAAGGTTTTTCACTGAACCTGAAGCTTAGCAGTTAGGCTATACTGACTAGCCAGAGAGCTATTGGTATCAACACAATGCTGATATTAAAGCATTCACAGTTGTGCCAAGCTTTATATACAGGCTCTGGGGATTTGAATTCATATTCTTTTTTATTTTTAGATAATTTTTATTGTTTTTTGAAAATCAATATCAAACTTTATATAAAAAAGCAAAACATGTAGGATAGCTAAAAACAAAACAAAACAAAAAACACCATGCAATAAAAAACTTCTCTTTTCTCTAAAATACATGATGCTTGTATATAAATGGCTTTTACCCACTGAGTCATCATCACCCTAGGCCCCTTACAAATGTTATTTTTAAAACACAAATAGGTTCTATTTCTTGAGCAGACAAGTCTACTTATTGACACTGTGCTCTGTGGAAAATACAGATTTGAACATTTGCTTAAATACTTAAAAGGTCCTCCTAAGAAAAATATTACTAGACAAAATTTCTAGTCTCATATATTGTTTTGGATTACCAGAGTAATATCTCATTAAGAAAAGTACCAGATATTGTCAACATATTGTTTAAATCAATTATATTCTACTGTGAGAGTCTATATTTTTGGAAAGATTTATCAGGACAGTCTTGACTGGTCTCCAAAGTCTGATATCCAGGGGACACTCAACTTGGAGTCATATGTGACAATCTCTGTTGATAAAGTTGACAGCTGATATTGATTGAGCAGTTATGTTCCAAATATTATGCTAAGGACTTGATAGATGTCTCTGCTAGAGCAGTGGTTCTCAACCTTCCTAATGGTGTGACCCTTCAGTTCAGATCCTCATGCTATGGTGACCCTCAATGATAAAAATACTTTTGTTACTACTTCATATTTGTAGCAATACTGTGGTGTAATATAAATATTTGTGTTTTTTGATGGTCTTAGGTGACACATGAGAAAGGGTCTTTTGACCCCTGGGGTCATAACTCACAGGTTAAGAACCAATGCTTTAGTGCTTTAGAGCAAGGGACTGAGAAAAGCACAAGCCACTGGGGTGAGGAGACTGTTTATACTCCATTTCTTTCAGGCATATATGTCTGTGGACCACTAGATTCCAACCCTTCCTTTGCTCGTTTGATGATTTGAATATTTACTCTCTTTCATTATAGGATTTTTTTGGTAATGTTTTGATAATTGAAGCTCTCACAGTCTAACCCAGATGAGTATAGGTAAGGTGAAGAGTTTCAGGTTATTTGTTCACTTACTTGTCCACAAAGTTAAATAGAAGCTTTGGCTTTAGGAAACTTGGCACATTTAACTAATGTATAGACATAAATCCATGAAGTGCTCCAGACTTGGACACTGTTCATGAAGACTTTAGTGATTCTGTTTTAGGGAGGCTCAGGAAGGATGTTTGCTAGATGCCTGGGAATTCACGGCCTCCTTGTATATTAGGACCTCTTCAAAGCATTTGAAGAATCTGCATTCACAACATTCTAGAGATTAAAAGGACAGACAACCTGTCCTAGTTTGGGTTACTATTTCTGTGATGAAACACCATGACCAAAACAAGTGGGGAGGCAAGGATTTACTTGGCTTATGCTTCCATATCACACTGTTCATCACTGAAGGAAGTCAGGAAAGGAACTCAAGCAGGGCAGGAACCTGGAGTCAGATGCTGATGCAATGGCCATGGAAGGGTACTGCTCACTGGCTTTCTTCCCTGGCTTGCTTAACCTGCTTTCTTACAGAATCCAGGAACACCACCCAGGGATGGTGCCACCCACAATAGGCTGGACTCTCTCACATCAATCACTAGGTTAAGAAAATTAATTCCCCACAGGCTTGCCCACAGCCTGATCTTATAGACACATTTTCTCAGTTAAGGCCATCTCCTCTACAATGACATAAAACTAGTCAGCAAACAACAACTTCTATAGTTTTGTTAGAAAACCTTGAGGGCCCTGGCAGGCAGCCCTCCTTCCAGAACCTATGCAGTGAAACATGAGTATCGCTGAGTGCTTGCATTCCATGGCAACCTTGTGGGTGACTGAATGGCATGGGAATTGAGCTTGCTACTTAGACTGCACCTCACTAAAAGGGATTTAATTCCTTTTGAGCTTAATGGTTAATGAGTATACTTTATATAAATAAGCTTCAGAAGGAACTATATTTTTAGTCTATTAAGAGCATAATTTGCTTAATGAATAGCTTAATAAGTAGGAAAACATAGTCCATGTGACATTTTAGAATACTTTGGAGGGAACAACTATAGGAACCACACACACACACACACACACACACTTGTGCAAAATAAATTACTAGAAATAATTTTCTTTTGTATTTTACAACAGTTGGGCTTCTATTGCTGTGATAAAACACCATGATCAAAAGTATCTTGGTGAGGAAAGAATTTATTTCATCGTATACCTCTCAAGTCATAAGGGAATCACTGAGGAAAGTCAGGACAGATACTCCGTTCCTGAAGCTGGAGGCAAGAGCTGATACAGAGACCATGGAAGAGTGCTACTTATTGGTTTTCTTTCCGTGGCTTGTCAGCCTGCTTGCTTATAGCACCTGCAACCATTATCCTACGGGTGGCACTGCTCAAAGTGAACAGGGCACTCCCCCATCAATCATCAATCAAGAGAATGCCCAATGAACTTACATACAGGGCAAGCTGGTAGGCATTTTCCCAATGAATTTTCCTTCTTTTAAAATGACTCTAGCTTGTGCCGAGCTGGCATGAAAACTAACCAGCACAATATTCACATTAACGGTCTCTAAGCCTTTTGTTATGGAGGCCTCCATTCTAACATCTCATGAGTCAATTTGCTAGTTGTAGTCTAAAATCCTCATCATGTCAGGAATTATGACATTACATGCTTTAAAATGAATTATCATGATTTTCACGATATCATCAAAGTATCACATGAAGAGCAGTAAAACACATACATTGAGATAAATGATCAAAACCATGATTTCTGATTTAGGAACATTTCAGGATTCCTTTCTTTTTTTATTTTTTTTTATTTATTTGCCTTGGTGTTTGCCTGGAACTGGAACTACAGACAGTTGTTAGCTGCCATGTGGGTGCTGGGAATCGAACCCTGGTCCTCTAGAAGAGCAGACGGTGCTCCCAACTGCTGAGCCATCTCTCCAGCCCCACAGGATTCCTTATTGCAAGTTAGGTTCCTGTCCTAGGCTCTCCCACCTGATATACTGAGTTCATTTTCCATGTATTAGATATCAAAAGGAGAAAAAAAAAGTTTATATTTTCAGATACTAGAATCTATAGCCAGATTTAAAAATGTAAAAACCTCTTCCGGGAAGATCTGGTGAGATGAAAATTCATGTGAAAAGGATTGAATTAGGAGGAGCCCCCAGGCAACACTGATCACTAGCATCTATAGGATGTGGGAAACCTCTATACAAAAGCAATGAAGACACAAGATGAAGGAGTTTTCTTTCCCTGAATGCAGAAATTAGCTCAAAGTAAAAGAACTGTAGATGCTGGGGGAAAGTTGATAAGAAATGTGGAGGCTTATTGATTCTGCTTAGGACCATACTTCTGGGACTGTACCAGGTATTGGTTATATTGCCAATATCTGAACCTCTTGACTCTGAGATTTCTCTGCTGCCTCTCCCCAGTCATCCTCATATTTAGCCCTTCTGCAGCAGAGCAGAACAATCTGATAATGACAAAAAATCAGACATGTTTAACATCACTAGCTTTCTTATCCCTTGAGAAATGACTCAGTCTCTCCCAGAAGTCACTAATAGGACTGAACCCCAGCTATCCACCTACTCTTAGAAGTACTGCAAATTAGCTATCTTGTGATCTTTGTTGGCTTCCCATTCTTTCCTAATGTTTCTTTGGGTCTCCTCTCAAAGTCTTTGCCATCTGATTCTGAGAGAAGCCAATGGTAAAATATCGACTGGGGAGGCTTTTATATTGTTGTGCCCCATCATGGAGTCCAATACTAGAAACTAGAAACTAGTCCAGTACTTTCAGTTCCTTTTCTGATACTCTGGGCCTTGAGATTAACCCAGCCTTTGGAGAGCTAGCAGGTTGGTGAGTCTGAGTAATATCAATTCTTGACAGAGGGCTCCATTTAGTTACTAACAACAGCGGTAAATAGAGCTTGACGTTGATTAATTACTTTTGTGCAGATTTTTTCCCCTGTAAATTTTAGACATTGTAAATAAAGAATTGACAGATTTCCTTTTCTGTCCAGTACATGGTGAGTAACTGATGTCCTTCAGTGCTTTCTGCCCAGCATTTTTGCCCTTCTCCTTGAACTAAACTGTGAAAGATAAATAGGATTATTTTATTTTCTGAGAAGGTTATGTAATAATTAAACAGAACAATTCATCCACCCAGTCTCAGGCTAGGAATTACAAAGTAGAAAATTGGTAGCTGGAACTCTTGTTTTTTGTACAACTTATAATATTTGTTTGTCCTATTTTCATTATGGACAAAGTTATCTCTCAGAACCCAGCCACCAATAAATATTTCAGATACCAATAACCAATAAAAGATTCAGAGATCAAATGTACAGAAGAAAAGGATCCAAGATTATGGATCTATATCAACATATTAATGTTTCTTACTCATTCCCCCTTACCCATGAAAGAGAAGGAGGTCATTCAGAGCTGTAAATACCTCTGAATGTGAGTCTGCAACCAGGACAGACTAGGGCAATGCTGTATTTCATCTCTCAGGTGATAACAGACGGTGGACACATCTTTGGTTACTACAACTGGGGTTCACTACCTTATTTTGAACAGATGGCATCAATCATATTTGTGCTGGATAATTTTCAGTTGTTGGGAAAGTGTCATGTGTACTGAGAGACAATAGGAAGCCTCCCACATAGCAGATATCTTTAGTAAACTCTCTGATAGCGAGAAGAATTAGTTTTAGTTATGCATGAGACAGACAGGTAACAACTGTTTTAGATTTAGAAATGTTAGGTTAAGATAGTGAAGGGTAGGGCTATTCACATGATGATGTCAAGCTAGGGGCTAAAGATATGCATTTGGATATTATCTTCATATACTGAGACATTTGAAGATAAGGAGGTGAATAGGATTCATGATAAGAACAGGTATAGAAAGGGGGATAAGAAGAAGATAGAAAACTAGTGACTTCAATTGTGCTATAAGGTTCAGATTCCACACCCTTGTTGCATGCACACCTTGGAGATCCTGAATTTCTATGCCTGATAAGAACACTATGGAATTTTTTGCCCTTTGCCTTCAAGTCCTTTCACTTGCTTTGGCGGTAGGTAAGGTAGAAGAGACAGCATGCCAGTTTCAAGCCCAAGTCCTAAGAGGCCTTGCTTGGAGTCTGCTTGTTCTCTTGAGACTCAGCCAAGAAACAATTGCCTGGATAAACTCACTTTCTTGAGTGGAGGATGAGTAATATGTGGAGTATGGCCCAGCCTAGATCAGCTAGCTCAAGCCAGCTTGGAAACAGATGAACTATCCTAATGCTCATTGTTCTAGTGTGATGAGCCCCTGAACTGTCAAGAATTTTTTGTTAGTCCTATTTTTATATGTCATGGATTTAGAATTTTGGAGAGAATTATGCACAGATATATTGAAGACTATGGTCTAGAAATTAGAAACTGAAGTGTGAAAGAGAATGGGGGCCCTAATAGAGAATATAACCTGGAAGTGTTTACATCTGCAGTTCTGAGGAAGAGTGGAAAATATAACAAGGAAAGAAAGTTATAGCATAGGAAAACTAAATGAGGCCATAAGCTTTGGAACTGGAAAACCTGTGTTTAATTCTACTTTTACCATTTACAAACAGTGTGGACTTAAAAGATATTGAAGTTTCCTGTGCCTCAGTTTTCTCATCTGAAAAATGGAGGGAAAGGGGACCTATGTTAACTATTACTTTGAGTAATAAGTGTACTTATTGCAGCACATGTTAAATGTCGTATAGCAGAGTGTTTAATAGATATTAGCTATTGTCTGAAAAATTCAGAAAGCATGATGGCTAAAATACTGCCTGCATCCTCTGGCTCAGACTTGAGATGGCTTTGTAAGTACAAAAGTATGCTTCTCAATAGAAAAGAAATAAGCAGGCAATGACTGGGTGAGGTAGAAGTGGGAGATATTGTTTAATGGGGAAGTCAAAAACATTTTAACGACTGCACAACGATATAAATGCAGCTAATGGCACTGAAACTGCACTTTTAAAAATAATTATAATGGTAACTTTCCTGTTTCACTTATGGCACTCTAATTCAGCGGTTTTCAGCTTTTGGGTCATGACCTGCACAGAGGTTGCATATCAGATATTTACAATATGGCTCACAAGAATAGCAAAATTATAGTTGTGAAGTAGTGACAAAATAATCTTATGGCTGGTGAGTCACCAAAACTTGAGGAGCTGTATTAAAGGGTCTCAGTTTTAGGGAGGTTGAGAATTCTTGTTTTAATTAAAGAAACACAACAGAAAAGACAAAGAAAACAATTAATTAAAGAAAGTTGTGTAAAATATAACTTGTTGGAAATAAAAATACGAGACTAGTTCTTCTGCAAGTGAATACTGGATATAAGACATACCTATAACTGTTTTCATAAATGAAAATATTAAATACAGAGGACTGAGAGGGATATGTAGAAACAGAAACAGCCCCATTTTGTTGACAGAAAACCGTAATGACTTATGTGTACCCAGCAAAGTCAACTTTAACAAGAAGGTTGTGAGTCTCCACTGGAGGACTGGGGGTGGTTTGGCAATGTGGTGATTTCATGGGGCCCTTGGATTATATCCCTAGATTTTAATCTTCATTTTTTTTTGCTTTTGACATAGCTGTACATTTTCATAGACAAATAAAGTTTTAAGATAAAGATCCACTAGGTTCTAGACGCTGTTTTTTTTTGTAGCTTGTTTATTGTTCTGAAAAGGACAGAATTCTTCCATTACTAATTTGTATGAATCACTTTGTAATAAACAAGATGATTTTGTGCCCACGACAATGACACATTTGGTTCTTTTAATACGTTTGAAAAGAAAAGAAAAATAAAAGTCAAACATTTAGAAGGCAAATATTCAAAAAGCATTTTATAAAGCATAAATTTCCACGGACTGTAGATTTTAAAACTCAGTTCAGAATTTTGAAGAGATGTTTGGTTGTTAAAAATGGGGGAGGGACATTTTATGCTCCAGTTACTACTCAAACTGATAACTGAGAGAAAGCAAACATGACAGTGTAATTGACCTGGGGCCATGGGAATGACTGCATCAAGAGGCAACTTTTGCTCTTGATTAGTGTATTAGTAACAGGTACTGGACTGATTTCAAATATTTCTCTGTGCCCTTAATGCCCTATACATTAACAATTTATTTTGGGGGAGAAATATAGTCTTCCTTTTAAGGAAATTATAACAGACTTGAGAAATGTCCACAGAGAGCAAAATGAGCTAATCTATGTCTAGGATGGTGTGTCAAGTTCATATTGTATGTTACTTACTGAGTGCAACATGCTACAGAGTAAATATGTAGCTTTAAATTTCTAGTGCTCCAAGCAGCCACTGTCAGTTACTAGAAGTTTTTTTTTTTTTTTTTTTTTTTTTTTTTTTTTTTTTTTTTTTTTTTTTTTTTTTTTTTTTTGTCAGATGAAACCCATTATTCACTTCCAGAAGGTGTATGTATGGACACTGACAGAAAGGAGGAATAAATTGAGGTGGTTAGTCGATATATTGGAAAACAATTATTAAGAACTTTGGAAAAAGATAGCAACTCTAAGAACATCTGGAACATGACATATAACACTCTGCTATGATGAGGGCAGAGAATTGGTCCACATACTTAATAAGATATACCTGGTCATACCAAATAAATTAGAAATGTGCTAGGTAGATTAGTGATCCTAGGCTAGTAACCTTCAAATGCAGGCAATTTGGCTCTGGAGGGAACATTTGGCAATGTCTGAAGAAGGCACATTTTGTGACCACAAGTCGGGCCAGAGGTTGTTGTTAATGTCTGCTGGTGGAGGCTGTCAATGCTGCTAACTGTGCTATGATACACAGACAAATTTCCATCAAGCAATTATCTCATCAAAACTGTTTGTCACATTAAGCTTTTAATGACTAATTACCAAATCTCAGTGACTTAACAAAAATCAATCATACAAAAAGATCCCAAGTGTTTCAGGGGAAGTTCTCCTTCAAGTAGTCAAGCTAGAACTCGTGCAATTCTGTTCACCATGTAAAGCCACTGTCTTTAATGTCTAGAGTGCACACAGGAGGAGAAGGACAGTGAATTTGTAAAGTTGACAAATGTGCTTTTATCTGCTTTGGACCATGATTAGCTCATCTTTTCCACTCTTGTCCTTTGAGATGAATTACATCCAGGATTCCACCTTGATGCAATGTACTTTGTTGGGAGAAATGGCTTAGTACTGTATCCTCAAAGATGAACTGAGGATGATACACTTAGGCAGTATGTACTACATAGTAAGGGTTAAGGATAAGGATCAAGGGGTCAGCAAGGAAACTGTTAGAAAAATTCAATGGGAAGTGTCAGCACTTGGGCAAGTGATGTGGAAAGATGACATCAGGTTTAGAGAGAGATTTCATTTAGAAAGTAAAATGGAGTTCAAATGAGTCAATAATAGAAAGTCTGATGGGATAACTATCAAGGCCTTTGAAGGTGACCTTGAATGCTATTCTTCTTTGAAATCTCAGCTCATTTGGTGCCTCATTTTAATATAAGAATATATGGATATATAGGACTGAAATTTAGAATAAAACCTGTGAGACTTCTTTGTTCTTAGTTGTGGCAAGGTTTTTTTGTGGGGGAAAGGTAGTTTTTGTAGGAGCATGATAATTTAAAATTTATAACATTGGTAGGTTTCCAACAATGATAAATATCCCCACAGGAGTAGTGACAAATTCATTAGATAAACGTACAGTGTTGAAGCTGTGTTGGAAAGACACCATTACTCCATGGGATTCCTTGCTGTATGCAGCCTTGTTTGGCCTTAAATTCACTGTCTTTTCTGCCTCAGCCTCCCATCCTAGAGTTTCAGGTTTTATCCTGCCTGGAACTGATTAATAACATTTTGTTGGATATATAGATCTATGGATATTTCTATAAATGAGAGAAATAATTTTCCACTTCATCAGCACATGAAGAAACCTGCTTCTTATATTTCTGTGCATCAGAAATATAATTTTCTATATGACAAACCATCAAGAAACTTAGTGACTTCTAACAATAGACATTTAATATTGCCCACATCAACTTTAATTCATCTTCATTATATTACCAATCTTGTCTCAGCTCTTTAATACATACACATTCACCTGTGGGTGCCCACTGGTGTTGAGTATGCTCATCTTGGCTACTTCTCATATGTTTGTAAGAATGGTAAAGGTTAAGAAAACTGGATTTATTTACATATTGTTATTGATTGTGTGTGTGTGTGTGTGTGTGTGTGTGTGTGTGTGTGTGTAGACTGGAGGTTGACTTTTTGTATCTTTCTCAATCACTTTCCATCTTCTTTCCTGAGGTGGGATCTCCCACTGAACCTGGAGTTCATTGATTAGGCAAGGCTGGGTGGACAGGGAGCTCTAAGAAGTGGCCTGTATCTTCCTATTCAGCCCTGGGATTACAGGTGTATACTGCCAGGTTTGGCTTTTTATGTGGATGTTGGAGATTTGAACTCAGGCATTCATACTTGTGCCTAAACCTCTTTACTAAATGAGTCATCTTTCGAGCTGTGATTTCTAATCTATCAGATTTTCTTATGGTAGAGACTAGGAAACATAAGAGCAAATGGAAATATTATTGATGCGTAATGGTATAGGATTAAAATCCAAGTCACCATTTAATAGCTCAAGTAATGTACAAGACCAGCTTTGATTAAATATAGGGAAACAGACAAGCATAGATTTATTTATTCATTTACTTTTTTAGATGTTGAAATCACATTCTTTCTTCCCTTTCCATCCTCCAGCCCCTCCAAGCTATCCTCCCATACAATTGATGAGAGTGAATTGCAGAGTTACCTTTCAAAGGATGTGGATATGCAAAAGATATTAGTTGTTTCCATCAATGAAATCATTCTACCATCACTGGAAAGGAAGTACAAACACGTGGAAAGAGGGAATGGGTTACTTAGCCCTGATCATTTTTTTTTCTTCAGGACAATTAATAACAATTACAGAATAATTTTCAGTGATTTTTTATCATACTTAGAAAAATTAATTTAAAAATCATAGCTAAAAACAATAGCTGTCAGACTATTCAAATTTCTATATAAGTTAAATCCTTAGCTTGCCCCAGGTGTACCCTAACACATTTTATATTGTGGCACATACAAAACATAATTGGCATCTTGTGACACATTAGTGTAGAAGAACAAGACTGCTGCTGGTTTAGAGGCCTGGCCTCTCCACATCCCACCTGTCTAGCTTGAAAAATGAATGACTACCAGATCCATGTACCTATAATCCATCAGTGGAGTGGGCTACATATGATGCTCTAGAATGAACTAAAAGTATCAGGGCTTTTACTGTATCTCATTAGTCACTGTAGTATATGCTTTTCAGGGAATTTCGTGTTGCCAACCACCATGTTTTTCAGGCGCCTTCTATTTTTCTAAAACTATACAAGACCTTTGCATAAGGAAATAAAAAAAGATGTAAAAAGCATGACGTATATGTTGACAGGGATTAAGAAAGACAGTTTTACTCATGTTATTTTTTACTTTGTGTGCATTGTCATCCAGTATAAAATCAAATGCAAGGGAGGGAGGCAACTTCCAGTCTACTGAAGTCACAGGCATTTCAACAATGCCCCTGTCCTCTGTTTTAGTCATTGTATCAAGATGCAAAATCATCTACCAAAGCACAATTCCCCTTCCTTCCTTCCTTCCTTCCTTCCTTTCTTCCTTCCCTCCTCCTCTCTTTTTTCTTCCTTTTTCTCCACCCTTTTTTCCTGGTTTTTCAAGTCAGGGTTTCTCTGTGTAACAGTCCTGGCTGTCCTGGAACTTGCTCTGTAGACTGGCTGGGTTCAAACTCACTGAGATCCTCCTACCTCTGCCTCCCAAGTGCTGGGATTAAAGACACATGCCACTGCCATCTGGCAGAAAACACTTTCTTCAAGTATCCCTGAGAACATGAGAAAATAGACAGCTTTTGTTAACCATTCAGAAAATCATAGATCCTTTACTTTTAATTTTCTATTATTTTAAGGACTTCAGAAAGTTATGAAGAATGGGTCCCATTAATTCCACCCACTACCCTCACCTCTTTTCTTTATTGAAAGATACAATAATTTCTATCTTATCTTTCTCTCGTACACTTTAGAGACAGAAAAGAGAGAATGAAAAATCCATCCTGCAGAAAAAATAACTTGTATGACTATTACTCATAGTCATTTACAGGAAAGTATCATTTCTAATTCTGTTCTCATTCTATATCTTTTCCACGGGAAATTGAACCTTATTTGTTGTGGACTGAATATTCCATGGATTAATCTGATATACTAAAAGGTCAACTCAGTATTTTCCTTTAGAGAATTTTGAGCCATTGGCTGCTGCCTGAGAATATTCATTGTTTGAAGTCTGAAGGCTTCTTGTTACTCAAGAGGCTCTCTCATTCTGATCATAGAGATGTGAGAGGAGTTATTCCTGGAAGTGAGGTCAATGAAATTACTGGACCCTTTCCTGACAATGGCTGTACTTACGTCACTGAGCGAGGACTGTTTAGCATAGCTTTTTCTTGCCTTTAACCACATTCCTTCCATTTACTACTTCTTGATGCAACTTTTAGCACAAGACAAAGTATCTTATGTTTACCTAACTTCTCTCACTTTCGGGACTTCTTTTCTGATAACCTCCTGGATGTTAGATGTGTGACTTACGACATAGGGCCTTTCTCAAAACAATGCACCCCTTCTCTAAAGCATGGATCTTAACAATACACTAAAGTCATCAATCAGTCTGTAGTTATCTTTGTTCTGCAAAATACCAAGGGGCCAGGGAAAGTGCAAGATCCATCTATTAGGCAGGGAGAGAAATGAGCTCTCCCATGCATATCTAAAAGGAAAAGCCAGTCCACACATGGAACTGGTGTGATCCTGAGGTCTCACAAAAGAGCAAAAACCATGTTTCTGGTGAGAAGTTGAGATTCAATTAAAATATTTCTATCATTCCTGTGTAGGCTGGGACTTTTGAATCCAAGGCTATCCTTATTCTTTCCTATCTTTCCACACAAAATACCCAATTTGATTTTCTCTAGTTAATAAGAATTTTATGATTTTTAAAAGGGGCTTTATTTTTTTCATAGGATGAATAGTGAACAAAGAATATGAGGGAAATTTTAGAATATAATAAGCTCTGCTTCTTGACATTGTAGGGGGTGAACCATCTTGCTCAAAATATCTTTTCATTAGGCTTGCATAGTGGCACACCTGTGATCCCAACACTTTGGGGCTGAGGATGGAGGATCATGAGTTTGAAGCCAGCCTGAGTGACATGGGAAGTTTCAGGTCATTTTTGACTTGATTATTTCAGAAATGATGCAAAACAAAAATATCAGGTGTGTGTGCATGCGTGTGTGTGTGTGTGTGTGTGTGTGTGTGTGTGTGTGTGTGTGTGTGTGTAAAATGTAAGTTGACTCACTCAGGCATTTGGTGTATCTATATCAGATTTTTATAGAGATGTTTTTGAGTTCAAGGACCATGATATGCACAGAAGTTACCTAAACAAAGGTCATTGGAAGATATATTGTGCCAGAACTTTAATACTTGGGTAGCTCAAATGTTCCTGAGTTAGTTGTGTGTGTGTGTGTGTGTGTGTGTGTGTGTGTGTATACACATGTGCATGTGGCAGGGGGTTATTGGACTAAGAGACAGAATAGCATGTAAATAAGAAAGAAACTGAGAGAGAAATTGATGGTTATATAGTTAAAAGCATAGAATGAAGCATTAGGGTTAATGTTGGGGCATGCCTACGTGTCTGCAACTATATCCATTGCCCTCCTCCCCAGGATAACCAAGGACAAGATGTTGTGTCAAATTTAATTCAGATAAATGAGCCATAATTTTGTTACTACTAACAAATAGTAATACATGATAGCCCATATATTATGTGGGTTATACTTATGATAAATATTATTTATATGAATTTTTAATTTAGCTGGATCTTCTGCATTTTTTTTTACCAAATATAGACAGCCTATTTGCCTCATGTTTATGCTAGGCAAGCACTCTAATTTTTGTCTCGAACATTATTGGGTTATTTTTTTTTTTTTACTTAACAATTCACTTCCCCATGAGCAACCATATTATGTGCAAAATATGCAGCTGGTATTCAAGAACTATTTGCTGAATGAGGAAATACTGCTTTATTAACAATGGAACTACTTTTGACGAGCCACTAGATGGTATCTCTGAGGCTTCTGGCCAAAGTTCAACTGTTCAATAAGGGCCAAAGGGTTTTGTCAGTAGAGGCAACTGTAAAGAAGTAGAGGACAAACAAGCCTGGACAGGAATGATATTCCTTAACTTTACTATTATTCTCATACTTAAATACACTATGAAATATGTTTGCTAATGTGTATCTTCATAATCACAATACTGGATAATTGTGTCACTCTCAAATCTAGCAGAAAAATGTACTTTCCATTTTTGATTGCAATATTTTTAAAATCTTTTTATAATATTATAATTATAATATGAATTTTATAATATCTATAGCCAAAGCTTTCAGTATGATGTGTTTAGTAACAACATCAGTGGTGGTTAAAAATGAAGGGAGATTCTGGCCACAGAAGCCAGGAGCATCATAGCCCTATATTTCTTCTCCTTGGCTGTGTGACTGAAAAATTACCTGATCTTTCTGTTCTGCAGTCTGTAAAATGTGGGAAGATCATCACCTGTGCTTCAGTAGGTGTTATCAGCAGTGAAGTACCATTTGGAAAACTTCTAGAACTCTGTCAGATAACCACTGTATGTGAATCCTATGTTTGACAAACAGCATAAAAATAAGCATGAAGAAAGCTATAAATTGCAAATACCTATGTAAACAAAATTTGACCAGAAAAAAGAGAACATATTTCGTGGATATATTTGGAGTTTCTGTGGTAATTTGTTTATGTGAGAAGAGGGATTCAAGAAAAATCTGTTTATTCCAGGAAGTTAAGAGCTGGCAAAGAAGCTAGTTACCTGGGAACTTCTTCTGTGGAGGAACCATATACTAATCACAGACTTCCCAGAAAACATCTTCCATTCCAGGAGGCATTAAACAGATCAACTAGATCTCTCTCATAGACTATTCTAGAAGCAGTCCAGAAAGAGCTATTCTTAAAGCACATTATAATAGAATACTGTTGAGTGTCATTGATTATACTTTAATAGAAAGACCTTCTTTAAAGGAAAGACAAAGAAAAAGGTGATTCCAATTTTTCCACAAGTAAAGAAAACAGGAAAATGGAGACAAGTACTGGATTCAGAAGCTGGAGGCATCATTGTTCTAAGGCAGTTTCAATTGTGAGTATATGGTAAGGGAGAAATGGATTCCTAAGTCATTGAGATTTGTCTAATGACACCTTCATGACTTTACATATTCAAAGGATCCCAAGATTGGGAAATCAGTGGCAACTCACACAGAATGAAAGAATTTGACCTGCGGGCCTTTTAGAGAATTATTTATCAGATGCCTGTCATTCCACCCTCATCTGGTGTAGTGGCGTGTGTTGGTTTAGGCTTTACACATCCTCAGAATGTACATCGGTTTGCAGCTCTTCTAGGTGACTCTTCATGGTGTAGTCACAAAGCAAAATCATGCTAGGTGGCTTAGATGAGGGAAGATAGATGTTTTCTCTATATATATATATATATTAATATTAATATATATAGAGAGAGATGCATCTTTTCTGCATCTTTTCATGTCACAGAAAGTGTCAAAAGCATAAGAGATATCTGTACCTGTCACTTAAGCAGTGTCCTGGTATAAATATTCTTTTCATTCAGTCATGCCTTTTAGTGGCTTTTTTGTCAGTCTGTGCTGTGGGAGATATAACACAGGCAAAAGATTCACCATGCAAAGAGCAGTAGGTTCCCTCTGCCTGAGAATAAATCTGTGACTTCCCTTTTGTAACTGGGACTTCTTTTCCCTGTAAAATGTGGATTATACCTTCCCTTCCACTTTCTACTGAATAATCCATTGAGGATTAGGATATTATTAGATCAGACTTAGTTAAACAATATATTTTACTTTGACAAGGCTTTGTTCTTGATTAAAGCAACACATGCAATAAAGTTCGTTGATAGACTATGTTCCAGAGAAGGGTGAAAAAGTTCACAGGGAGATAGGCAATATTAAGGAAAGATGGAGAAACCAGATACTGCTAAATGAACACAGGCTGGGGGAACCACAGGAGCTCACAGAGATGATTTCTTTTAGTTGGTAAGGAACGGATGTAACTCCCCTATAAACTCTTCTATAATCATAAATATTACAATAGCTAAGGTGTATGATTGTGACCCTGATACACCTTCATCTATATGTAAAACAGAGGTCATGCAACCTACTTACTGATTCCATTGTACCATTCCTCAAATGCTAGCCCTCATAGGGATGAATTTAGTAAACTTCACAAGTGTGTTCTATAGATGCCACCCAGACTTCTCAGTTATTTTCTTTCTAACATTATTGGTGGCTACTCACAATCTCTCCACATAGATATATTTTCATTTTAGATGGTGAAATAATGTTATCTTGGCTTCATCTGAATTTAATATTACTTTTTACAAGAAGGATTTTATTTCCTTCTATTTAGTGTATATGTTTCCATGTGTTTGTAGAGGTTGGGAACAACATGAAAGGTTCTGGGACTTGAGCTCAGGTCATCAAGCTTGGCAACAAGTGCTTTGACCAATTGCGTCATCTCTCTGACCTCTAATATAACTCACCCTTCATCAAAAATTCATCTATTTTGTAACTTCTCTATATAGAGTGTACCACAGTTTACCTATTCTATTATTGAGGCATTTACATACTATTTCCAATTGGGGGCTATTAGAAGTCTCCTACTTGTATGTGAATTATTTTACATGTTTCCCTAACGAGCTCATTTATATATTGCTGTCATCTTTCTAGATACTGAAATGCTGGAATTTAGTGTACAAGCTAATTAACACACATGTATACACATAATTCAGCCTTAGTTTTCCAAGTAGCTTGAATAAGTTTTCCTGCTCACTGACAGTGCATTAGGGCAGAAATTGGCAAATTATGGTCTAGAATGAGGCCCGTGTTTATAAGTGGTGTCAGTGGAACACGGATTTTATTTCTCTTCTATGTCTGTTTTCCTGAGACAATGACAGAATGGAGTAGGTGCAAAAAGATAGTGTCTGGCCTAAAAAGCTGAAAATATTTACTAATCTAGCCCTTCACAGAACCAGGGTACAGATTCTTGTGTTACAATTTTAAAGATATCTCACAGTTTTGTCAACATGCATACGTTCTGCCTAATATGCCACTTCAGCTAGTCTTTTTAATAAACTAATTTTTATTTAATTATTTTACATTCCATATTTAGTCTCTCCCTCCTCTCCTTCAAGTTTCTCCCCTCTGCCTCCCCCTCATCCACTCCTCCTCTGTTTCTATTCAGAAGAGGGCAATTCTCTCGTGGATATTAACAAAACATGGTATATCAAGTTGCAGTAAAACTAAGCACCTCATGTGTTAAGGCTGAGCAAAACAACCCAGTATGAGGAATAGGGTCCTAAAAACAGACACAAAAGTTAGAGACAGCCCACACTCCCACTGTTAAAAGTCCCACAAGAAGACCAAGCTACACAACTA
>PVIH01020886.1:10000-31177 GCA_004025045.1 Sigmodon hispidus | reverse complement strand
TATAACTTGAAGTCAGGGATGGTGATACCTCCTGAGGTTCTTTTGTTGAGTAAAATTGTTTTGGCAATCCTGGCTTTCCTGTTGTTCCAAATGAAATTGAGTATTGTTTTTTCAAGGTCTAAAAAATATTGTGTCGGGATTTTGATGGGCAGTGCATTGAATCTGTAGAGTGCCTTTGGGAGAATGGCCATTTTTACTAGGTTGATCCTACCAATCCAGGAACATGGGAGAGCTTTCCATTTTCTGATATCCTCTTCAATTTCTTTCTTCAATGATTTAAAATTTTTGTCAAATAGGTCTGTTACTTCTTTGGTTATAGTTACTCCAAGGTATTTAATACTATTTGCAGCTAATATGAAGGGTAATGTGTCCCTTATTTCTTCTTCCGCTTGAAGAGCATCTTTTAAGTGAAATAAACAGACTGAGAAAAAAAATATCTGCTATTTTCTCTTATATTCAGAATCCCATTGTTTTTTTTTAAGACTGAAGGGATGGCTCAGTGGTTAGAGCACTTCATGCTCTTGCGGAGGACCAGAGTTGGGTTTCCAGCACTCACATGGCAGCTCACCACTGGTTCCAGGGATCCGGTATTCTCTTCCGGCCTCTGTGAGTACTAAGCACGAACCCAGGGCTATTAAATATATGCAGACAAAACCTTCACCTACATTTCTTAGTTAGAGTTACTAGTGCTATAATGAAACACCATGACCAAAGGCAAGATGGGGAGGCAAGGCCTTCTTTGGCTTACACTTCCACATTGTAGTTCATCACTGAGAGAGGTCAGCACAGGATCTCACACAGGGCAGGAAGCTGGAGGCAGGAACTGATGCGGAGGCCACTTAATGACTTGATCCTCAAGGCTTGCTTTGCCTGCTTTCTGACAGAATCCAGGACCAACAGCCCTAAGATGGCACCACCTGCAATGAGTGGGGCCCTCCCCATCAATCACTAATTAAGAAAATGATCTATAGTCTTGCTCAGAGCTGGATCTTATGGCGTTTCCTCAATTGCGGCTCCCTTCTCTCTGATGATGCTAGCTTGTGTCTAGCTAGAACTCACATAAAATAAAGTATATTAATTTAAAAATACATCAACTCACATAAAATAAAGTATATTAATTTAAAAATACATCAGAGTTTAACGGGGATATTCGGTAAGAGAAAGAGGATCGATCATATGGGTGGAGGTAACAGGGACAAAGAAGTGACAGGAGGTGAATTTGGTTAAACTCATCGATATCTTCTGGAAGTGTAATAATGAAACCTATTATCTGTACAATTAATATATGATAATAAAAAAAAAGGAAAAACCTGGTTTTCAAATGCAACCACACAAATGCAGGAAAGAGGTGAGAACTTTCTCACGAGTTTTCCGAGGGCCTATTGCAGCTCTAACAGGTGGATGAAGATCTATGCGGGAGCGTCATGAATCATGAGACAAAGGACAGGGGCACACAAGGAGAATTGCAAGATGGCTCACCAAGTTCCTGTCCCCTGGCATGTACAACCCCAACAAATACAGTGCAAGAGTCTCTGTGATTATGCTTCATTGTACAGACCTTCATCTTAGACTGGGGAGGAGGAGGAGGGGAAGAAGGGAAGGGGGGAGAGAATGAACTTGTCTTGCAGAATTCAAAGTAGAAAGTGGCCAGATTGGGAGAGTACCCATGGACAAGTGGGGGGCTCTAGAAGCAGCCCCTCCCGACAGGCAGGGAGAGAGTAGGAAGCCTGCTTCTACAGACACAAGCAGATGAGCTCTGCTAACCACTACATGAACTCAGAAAGGGTCAAAGAGCTCTAGAAAGACACGGAGGCTGACTGACCCTGGGATTGCAGGCAGGTGAGATCTTGTGCAAAGGGCCCAAGCACAGTTAGGGCTGAATAACTCACAGGGATGGAGAGATAATAAATGTAAGGCTTTGAAATTCATTCATTGTGTGTGTGTGTACCTTTGCTGTGGTGAACATGGAGGGGTGGTCAGAGGAAAATTTGTAGAAAGAAGTCAGTTATTTCCCACTGTCCTTGGGATAGACCTCAGGTTGCCAGGCTTGGGGCAAATGTCTTAACTATTAATCCAGTTTAGTGGTCTGTATGTTGTTTTCAGCTGCTAAACGTGGTGCTATATCATGAAGCATTTGAAAGCCAGTATACTATACACTATCCCAGATCACTAGCACTGTGTTGTTCTAGGATGTCATTTCAGCCTTTACTACACGTCCTGAATTCCAGCCAGCTAAATACACACACACACACACACACACACAGAGAGAGAGAGAGAGAGAGAGAGAGAGAGAGAGAGAGAGAGAGAGAGAGCTTTTCAAAATTAAGTGTTGGCTCCATCTGATACCTCTTAGCTTTTGACTTTTGGGGTTTGGTTTGCTCCAGGGTTTGGTTTTGTGGGAGGAACCAACATGTCACATTATCTTTATGATCTGAAAACTTGTGTTTGAAGATGGTCAGCCTTTATTGTATGAGGTGAATGAAATATGAACGGCTGCATGGAGATGGCGAAGGAGCTACTGACGAGGCCCAGGGGAGAGGTAATAGCAACTTCACTAGATGATGAGCACGAGTTTGGAGGAATCAAGTGGATCTGAAGGAGGAGACAGAAGCCACCCTCAGCTTCAGCTCTCAGATATAAGCATTGTTAGTGCCACTATTACCCAGGCTAACTTGTCTGTGCATTTTTCCCTAATTTATCTTACATTCTACATATATATGCATTATTAGTGTGTTTTAAATTTTGTATGCTGACTTTATACTTATTCTGTTGCAACCAATTGTCCTAAACATAACTATCATTTAAAAACATTATTTGAATAAAAAAATTAATAAAAATATCCAGTAGGGGAAATGGATTGAATGATGGAAGAGTCATGTGCCATTGACCGTCCTCCTGAGATGCCATCTACTGAGCCTGTGGCCGAGAAGTGTGGTGGGAACAGGGCTGAGCATCAGTGGTTTGCCCTGATCTCAGGATTCCACACCCTCTGCAACTGTCCTACCTCATTGTCTACAGCTATCTCCTGCTAGCTATAACCTCTAAGGCCTCATGTTTGCCACCATTTATCTACTTCCTGCTTCTCCTCTGGGATACATAAGGACACATTTAAAAATGATAGAGGGGAAACAAGTCTAATTGGGTATTAGGAAAATTGCTTGTTGGTAAACACTTTTCTAAACAACGCCAACAAAGAGTCCATTATAACATCAGATCAAGGTGTTGAAGAGATGGTTTCTGTTCATCCAGGGGACCCAAGTTTTGTTCTTAATACCCACATCAAGTAGTTCACGTCACAACCACCTGTAGCTCCATTGCCAGGGAAGCTGATGACCTCTGCTGGTTTATGTACACACACACACACACACACACACACACACACACACCATGATAAATGGATGGGTGTGGAGGCAGAGGTAGATATCTGTGAGTTACAGCCTAGTCTGTTCTACATAGTAAGTTCCAGGCTAAGCAGGGGCAGTGAGATCCTCCCTATCTCAAAATAAATAAACAGACACATAAAATACATAAAAAGACCAGTATTATCCATCCCCTGAGACATACACTTTTTACTTAGGCCATTCAGCAGACTTTCTGCAGAATTTGCTCTGATTCTTAGGAGTCAACAAAGCTTACACACACACACACACACACACACACACACTCTGCTTTGTTCCCATGAGGGTCTGGCAGGCCAAGAGTGGTTGGGTTAGGGGAGACTTATCTCTGGCCTCCCACCTTGCATTCCCCAAACCCTTATCTGTATTTCTTCACCTTCTTCTACAAGGACAAAGCAGGCCTCCTCCCTCACACACCCTTTGAAAGTTGTCAAATAATTTAAGCCAAGGTGTTTGTGGATAGTAAAGGTGCCGCAGCTGATAAGAAAAGTGTTAGCTGATGTGTTTAACACCCAAGGGAAAGATCTGCATTGCATGGGGGCTTTCCAAGAGAAGGGGGCTTGAGAAGGGGGTCACGTGGCAGTTTCAGACTGAGATGGGCTCTTACAGACGTGCCCTCTGCTCTCCAGGCAACCCTTTTGTCACTTTGGTATGAATGCTGAGCTACTACTAGGGGTTAAGTGGATCCTCTCCGGCCCAGACGCCCCTGCCTCTGACCACGCCCCTGCCTCTGACCACGCCCCTGCCTCTGACCACGCCCCTGCCTCTGACCACGCCCCTGCCTCTGACCACGCCCCTTCCCTCTTTCTTGCTAGTCTCGCCTCAACAAGGTGAGGAAGGGAGCACCGTGAGCAAATGCTGACTTCACCCCAAACTGGGAGACCTATCTAGTATTAGAGCTTCCGGTTCTTTCTTTTCCATGCCTGTCCATAGGAAATAACTCTGTAATGTTGACTTGAGACTGAGACTGTGGCTCAGTTGATAGAAAGATTGCCTAACAAGTCCAAAGCCCTGGGATCTAGCCCTAGTGCTCTGTCCCCTCAAGTGCTGCTGGGCTGTGATTTCAGCACTCAGGAGGTGGACACAGGAAGATCAGAAGTTCAAGGTCATCCAGCCAGGGTTACATGAGACTTTGTCTCAGAAAGCACCAAGAAATCCCGACCAACCAACCAAACAAGTAAACAAAAAACACCACCACCACCAAAAAAAACCAAAACACAAAGAAAAACATGAATTTGAAGTTAGCTGTAAAAATAAGTTGGGCCACTAATGTTACTCACTGCCCTGTTGACTATTGATTAATGTCCAAACAGACAAACATACAAGGTAGAGCCATAAAATCAAGACTGATCTTGAGGTTTGTGTCTTTCTGATATAAGGTCCATTGCTACAACCTCCTCCCTCAGAGAGACACAGCAACATCTACTCTTCCTCCTAAGGTCCCAATGGCAACCTGAAGCACTTTGATTCCACAGAAGTCCACTCTGAGGAACCAATGAGACCATTGCGCTTCCTTACAGAGCACCTGTGAGGGGTTCCTCGCAGGAGAGAGGATGCACCGGAAAGTTTGCTAAGCAAGGAGTATGGCTTTCCCATAGCCACATTGATGGGGCCTCCCTGCCCCGCTCTCCCTCTCCCCCATGTCCTCCAGCCGCTTCTGAAGTCATGTGCAGTTAGGACAGAGCTGCACACCACAGGAGTAGGGAATTACTAGGCACTCAGATGAGGGTCTTGTGAGGGGATGCAAAGACTCAACAAGCCAGCTGGGGTGTTCTTTTACAACTGGACACAGCCAATTTCCAAATGTCTGAGCCAAACTGTGCACGTTCTAAATGTCTTTTCATGAGAGGGGTTTCCTTCCATGTCAACATTCTTGTCTTTTGAGACTTTTTTTTTGCTCCCTGTTTAGCTTTTTGGGTTTGACACTTTTCCAAGTTCGTCATCATTCCTACACTTTCTTATTTTATATTTTTAAGATTTATTTTACGTGTAAGGGTGTTTTGCCTATATGTATGTCTGTGCACCATGAATATTTCTGGTTCTAACAGAGGCTGGAAGGGGGTGTTGTATCTTCTGGAACTGGGGTACAGATGGTTGTGAGCTGCCATGTGGGTGCTCAGAATCAAGCCCAGATCCTCTGCAAGAGTGGACCGTGCTCTAAACCACTGAGTCACGTCTCCAGCTCCTGTCCCAGTGTTTTATGCTTTATTTCTAGGTTTATAATTTGTATCCATGTATTGCTATTATTTCCCATAATTTCATCCTATTTCTTTTTTGAATTTAATACAATGAATGTCCAGAATAAGGATGAGAATTTTGTGCTGAGCTGTTTCCAGTACCTAGACATATCTAGAACACAGCAGACTCTAGTGAGTATTGAGTAAATGTTAAATGCTTATTTAAATGACTGAAAGACACTTCTAGAAACCTAGAAGTCATACCTAACATGTCATAACAATTGGTAACTTTATATACATTCCTAACTTTTAGAAATGCGGATTTATAAAATCCATGCATGCAGCATGTAGGATTAAGAATCAGACCAAACCAGGATTGAATTTGCTTGACCCTGGTAGTGACTCAGTCACAGTGGCCGCGTTTTCTGCTCTGGAAAGGGTCAAATTTGAGTGGTTCCTTCACAAGCAGGGAGGGAATTGCAGGGATCGTATGGAGGGGCCAGGCTGGCAGCAGCGTCAGTGAGTGGCTGTTAGATGCTAACCTTGGAGTCTGGGGTGAACACTTCACTCTAGGAGGCAGTGAGATGCTGCTCTGCATCCTGAGCATGCCTGGTGTGGACTCAGATGACAGCCAGGCTACCACTCTCCTTCAAGATCACAGTACTGTGACCGGCTAGCTGGGTAACTGACTAACTTGAATACCTCTTCTAAATATAGGTGTTTTTCTCTGTAGGGCAGAAATAGTAACTTCTGTCTCTACAGGTTGTTACATATGACAGGGCCCTGCTGTGCTACACTGCTCGGATGTCATGGCCGATCATGAGCTTCACCTGTCCTCACAGCCTTCCTGTTCATCACACGTGAACAGAGATGCTTGGTTGAGGATTCTTTCACAAAGCTTTTCCTTAGATGTTTTTATTTTATATATTTTACATTTACACACACACACACAGCCCATGTGCAGAGGTCAAAGGACAACTTTTGCAAGTCTGTTCATTCTTTTTACCATGTATGTTCTGAGGGTCCGATTCAGGTCATGAGGCTTGGCGGCCACCTCACTGTCTTACCGTATATATCTTCAATCACCCAGTTTCCACTCTACTGTGGCCACGGTGGGCTGACTCTGCTGATTTCTTCAGGTGGCTGCAGTCTTGACCCATTTTGTCTTCTGCCATTTCACCACCTGGCTTCCTGGATTTAAGTCAGTGCCTGAGGTGTCTCTGGGCTTCTAAAGTTCTGTGTTTAAAAATTCTGCCTTCTTTTCTTTTACCACTTAAAAGTTCCCATTCTGTTAGCAGCTTGTTTTCTGGAAAGACTGCAGACTACATTCATGGGGAATGTGGCTTATGACCTTGGCAGGTATCAGTAGCATCAGAAACGTCCATGAGAAGCCTTAATCCTGCTTCTAAATGAGTGAAGAGTTCAAAATGTCTGTTTGGAATTGAAAGCATGGCACATTTACACACCATCACAAAGGGACATCTTATACCTCTGTACTTCCTGGGGGAGTTGCTATGTGCTGGGCATTGAGGCCACTACAAACACCACCACAGAGATGGAGCAAAGGCTAAGGAGGACCCAAATTCTAATTCTAATAGCAGTAAGAGTTGGAAGTGAGGCCTTTGAGAGGTACTTGGGATGACATGATGTCATAAGGGTGGGGCATCATAAAGGGCATCTGTGGGAAGAGAGCTAGGGAGCATTCTTGCTAACTTACCATGTGATGCCTTCCACCATGTCCTGGTTGTGAGTGTTACAACTCTGGGGAAGGAGCCAGAGGTGTCCTGACTGGAACATCAGGCTGTACCTGGGGCTGCCAAGACAGCTCTGTCAGCTGGAGCTGCAACAGGATAGCTCAGCTCTGGGGGGAAGGTTTCCTGACTGTTCAGGAAGTCAGGCTATACCTGGAGCTGAGGTATGGAAGAGGATATAGAAATTCTGGTCCTCTCCTGGAGAGTTGCTACAACTGAGCTTTGCTCCACCCCCTTAAGGGGGCTTCCCAACAGAGCTCTGTTTCTTCTCGATGGCCCAAGATGTTACCTTCTTGTTTTACTCTGCTAAAGCGGAAACTGTAGCCAGAAGTTTCTGCCCTGGCCTAGCCCCAAAGTCCAGACACCCCTGCAACTGCTTGGCTCCAATAATCACACAAAGATTTATATTAATTACAGATTGTTTGGCCTATGGCTCTGGCTCATTACCAACTAGCTCTCATAACTTAACTCAGCCCATTTCTATTAATCTATATCTTGCCAAGTGGCTGGTGTCTTCCTGGTACTTTCACATCGTGCTTCTTTGGGCAGCAGCTTGCAGTCTTTCTGACTCTGTCCTTTTTCTTCTTTATCTTTGTTTGGATTTCCTGCCTGCCTCCAAGCTGTCTCGCCATAGGCTAAAACAGCCTCTTTATTAACAAATGGCAATAAAGCACATTCACAGCTACAGAAAGACATCAGGAAACACGTGCAGAAATGTAGCAATTTATCTCCTCCAGTGGAAGAAAAGTTGTGGCTTTTCTGCTTCACCTGATTCACTCTCCTAAGGGATGTCTCAGCAGGGTCTTCTCTTCTGCTATGCCTTGCTCAGTCAGTCTCCCTAAGGGTACCTCTCTGCAAGGTTTTTCTGCTCAGTCCCCTAAGGGATGTCTCAGCAGATTCTTCTTTTCTGCTACACCTTGCTTAATTCCCCTAAGGGTACCTCTCTACAAGGTTTTTCTGCTCAGTCCCCTAAGGGATGTCTCAACAAGTTCTTCTCTGCTGGTGAATGAAGATCTTCACCTGAGACACTTTTGGGAAGGAGATTCATTTGGGAAGGTGGAGTCCAGGAGAGTGGCTGCCTCTACCAGGGTGGGAAAGAACAGCCCACAACTGAACAGGCAGAGGGGTTTATTTAGGGGCTCTTAGGGGTGGAGTTTCTCTAGGGATACTCAAGGATTGGTTAATTGTTCCTGCTGCTCAGGGATTGGTTAGCTTTGTTGGTCTGGAGATGAGATGGATCTGATTTCAGGGCCAAACTTTCTTTCACTGGCCTTTTTTAGTTTTTGGTACTAGTTTCAGAGTCAGGATTTTGTTGTTGTTGTTGTTGTTGTTCTGGGTTGAGGGATAAAGTGTTTCTTTCACTGGCCCAGGTCTCAGATCCAGGTTGTGGTTTTTTCATCAAGCTATGGTTTCAGGGTTAGGGTGGATTTCTTTGGATGGTTTCTTTTCCCTGTACTGATGCAGCAAGGAGGCCCTCACTAGATGCTGAAGATGTCAGCCCCATACTCCTAGACTTCCTCACTTCGCAACTGTAAGACAAATAAGCTTCTCCATGAATTATCTGGTGTCAACCAGTTAGTTTTCTCAATGGAAAATGGTCCCAGACTCTGCCTTAGGGTTTCTTTTTGAGAGTAAAAAGAGGTAGTGCCTGGATTACAATGTGTATGTAGTTTTAATTGTCTAAATTCTAGAGGTTTTATCAATGAAAACATCAAAATAGATATTTACACACCATTCTTTGCCATCTTTACTACCAGGAGCCGGGTTTAGCCCAGTTCAGAATGGGCTCCTGGACATCCCCTAGACTGGTCCAGATTTCCAACTGGAGTTTTTGTCTCGAGTTCTTTGCCAACATGATTACTCATACACATTGCTACCATTTTTTTTAGGATGTAACCCTGGCAGGCAGGATTTTTTTTTTTTTTAACATAGACTAGACTCTTTTAACTCACAGAGATCCTCCTGTCTTTGACTCCCAAGTGCTGCAATTAAAAGTGTGTGTCACCACACCTGGTCAGATAAATTCTTAAAATACAAGCTGATCATGGAGCCCACACTCTGGCAGGCATTCAAGTGTCTAAAATTTGGCTTCTCTTCCTTCTAGCCCAGTCTTGTAGCCTCCTAAGACTTTACTTGTTATGATCTTTGGTGCCCAGTGCCTTTTAATCTGCGAGTCCTGTCTCTAATTAGAACATGCTAATCTACTCATTACCCTCCCATACTTAAATGCACTCTCTCCTTGGTATGCTCCTGGCCCCTTTACTGGCTGTCAGTCTTCGCATCTGCTCTTCTGCAGTTCTTCCCACACTCTCATGCTCCCTAGGTGAGACAGTTTCGTGTCTTATTCTCAGCTGTTGTAATTTCTTATATATGTATATTCATCTGAGTCTACAACCTGATTTTAGAGTGTTCAAACTATGCATGTTAAGTTCCTTTTCAAAAAGACCCTAAGTGTGACTCAGGAATGTGAACAAATGCTGCAGAGACGTGTGAAGGTGATGTTTGCCCCGCCCCCCAGCTTCCTCTACCTGCATCCATGCCTTTCCATGGCCTCTCACCTGTCACTCACACAGTGGCAAACTCTGGGTTTTAAGCAGTTTCTCCATCGTCCGCTCCCATGGGTCTTTTTTCCTCCTAACCCTGGCAGTTTTTCAACTTTCCTTCTTGCTTAGATTCTTTCTGTTTCTCTTCTGTCTGCCTTTCCCCCTTTGCTTGACCCTCCATCACCATCCAGTGCTATAAAAGATTTGGAGTTTGGGGTTGGGCTGAGGAGAAGCAGTGGAGAACCAGAGCACATCTGGCTGGAGCAGGGCTGACTCACTGGACCACACTGCGGTCTCCTCATGGCGTCCTCTTCCCTCAGTGGAACGAAGCCTTTGGCTTCTGGCAAGGCGGTCATCCCACAGCCTTCCTCCCTGGTCGTGAACTGCTTGCAGGTATGTGCTGCATCCCCACTCTTCCCCGTGTGTATGCTGCTCTTTAACTACCGAGCCCCGAGGACTGCAAACTACTTGCTTTTTCCACAAACAGAACCAACTGCTGAAAGGCAGGAAATCTGCCCCCTCCAACACCCCTGCTAGTCACCTCCCCTTCCTCCGGCTTCTCACCTCCTGGAGATAGTGCGCTATCATATGATGGTGGTCCCCCCAGGGAGGTGCCGTTCTAATCCTCAACCTGTTTCTCTAAAAAGAGTGCTTTACTGCACTACATTTTTTGGAGAGCATAAATGTTTGAGGTCTGATGACCTCACATGCCTTATCCTGCCCATGGCCTGTCTGTCCTTGATAGCAGTCTCCCAAGAAGCTGTCCTGTTCCCTGTAGGAGCACCAGAAACTTCTCCTTTGTTATTCCTCTTGCCCAGGTTAGCCCAAATCATTCTTGTGTTTAGAAAGCGCTGCCTTGAGCACAGGGACGGCTTCATGGGCATGGTCAGGTACACAGGCAGTGCTCGTCCGATGTAATCTCATTGTCCCTGGAACCCCAATACTCTCAGATGACCAAGTTCTCTACTTGTGGAGGTGAACTTTGCTTGAGGGGTAACCTTTCTTCAGGATGTAAAAGGGTACTTCTTAGAGAATTTTAAACGAACATAAGGACTGGGGAGAGGCTCAGTGGGTACTTGCTGTACAAACGTGGACACTTGAGTTAAGATCCCCAGAACCCACATTAAAGGCAGACATAGTAACCCAAGTGTGTGTAATCCCAGTGTGCCAACACAAAATGGAAAGCAGAGGCAGGAGACTCTCCAGGAGCTGGAGGGACCAGCTAGTCTGACTGATGAAGAGGCAGAGAGACCCTTTCTCAAACAAAGTGGAAGGCAAATCAATACCCAGCGTCTGCTCTTTGACCTCCACGTGTGTCCTGTGGGACTCAAGTTCCTGAGAACTAATCATGGTTGAATTTAGTTTTCTTGTGAATATAAAATATCTAGAGGTCTTGCTTTCTGGGCTGACCTCAGTACACAATTTGAGTAAGCTCAAGGCCCTTGGGACAGCCACCTAGTTGGTGATGACAATCTTCCAAAGCTGGTTTATCAGTAGCAGCCTCTCCCATATGGATGAATCTCATAAACAAAATACTGTATGCAGAATCCTGCTCTATCCTAAATATGGTAGGTTTACTCCTTTACTTACTTATTTTAAAAGTTTGAATAACAAGAAAAGACATCTATCACATCAGGTGCAAGGGTGTGGATATCTCAGAGATGTATTAATTGACATAGAAAGGCACCCAAGGACTTGGGTTGCTGATACGTGTCTACTCTGTAGAATTTTACAAGGCTTTATGTACTTTTCTGTATATGTGTGTTAGATTTAACAAAAAGTTTTTCTTCAGGTGGTTTATTGAGATTCTGGCTGCTGTGTTTGAGGAAGAATTGTGGTAGGAACATTAGGTGTGGCAGCAGTAATGGCCAGAGATGTGGCTTAGTGGCAGGGTACCTGCCCAGCATGTACCAGGACCTGGGTTTGATTTACCCATTGTAAAGGGCAGAAACAAAAGTATTCTCCCCAACCAAGCCAAGACAATAGCAACAACAAGAACAATAACAGCCCTTCCATTACTAGAGGTAATTACTTCACTAAGGAGAGACTCAAGTACCCCCAATGTAACTGTGAAGGATGGAGACTTAGAACCCGGCCATCAGAAGAAGCACATGAAGAACTACATGCTCTAGGTAGCACACTAGACATTCCTCATGTCTAGTGATATCAGGACACCTTCACTGCGGAAACCAAAGAGAGGAAAAGTGTTCTTCTACTGTTCACCGGCTCAGGGAGTACCAGCCTGATGAGTACATGTTTCAACCTGGTCTTCCAGCCTTTGGGGTAGGTGAGGATGCTCAAGGCAGCTGAGGATTCAGCTCTTGGTATAGGGCTGAGTGTCTAGTGGAAGAAGATTGGGTTCTAGGTACATGTTTCTGTAGCTTGGTATAAATGCATCCTTGGGGGTCTAACTCTCATCTAAATATACCTGATTGTACTTGACAGTTCCCTAAATCCCTTTCCAGACACCTTGCCTGGGACAAAAGCCCCTCAGCAAGAGATTTCAGATTATTCTTGCAGGTTCTGTACTCAAATTTTCCCACACTCCTGCTTCACTAACTAGAGATTGCTTGGAGTTGACTATACTCCTGTCTTAAAGTTACCAGTATTCATGCAGGGTGACTAATCATCAATATTTCTATAACATCTTTCTGAGATCAGTAACTTAAAATAGGAGAGATGAGGGAACAGTTCAAGGGGAGTTCATCTCCAAGCTTGGGCATTTGGGAAGGGCAGGAGTAAAATGAGGTAGCAATGGAGGGAGTCTTGGAAAGGTGGAATGAAATCATCATAGATTCATGTCAGACACAGGGAAAGAAGGATGTCAAGAAACAGGGCAGGGCTGAGAGCATTGTGTCAGATAGCCATAGGTGAATGCTTTTCTGTTAGGCTGCTCTTTTATGCATGTGTATTTTGGTTTTCCAGGTGGGTAATTGGGAGCTCCTGGCCTCTTAGGGTTCCCAGATTAATTATAGGTAATTTATCATGTTATTGTAGCTTCCAGCTTATGCTACTGACACCATCAGGAGAAGCTGTGTGGGTTCAGGATTTACCCTGCCAGACTAATCCTCGTAAAGCAATGGGAGCTCACTCAGAACCAGTTATGGCAGAATGAACTCCTTTCCTTTGTCTGGGGGTTACCGGGCTGGTGGGCTGCAGCAGGGCAGAGACTGTGAGTCTAGGACAGTCGAGCAAGTTATATTGGTTATAACCATGCAAATGCTGATGGTTAATGGATCTGTGTCAACTAAAAGGGGGCCTCTAGGCATTTGCTTCAGGTCACAGTCAACATTTTTATTAATGACTTGGATGGGTTCAGAGAACATGTTGATCAAATTTGCTGAAAGGGTTAGTGGCTATGTTGGATGACAAGACCAGGATTTAGAAAGATCTCAGCAGACTGAAGTGATGTCCCAGATATTACAAGGACAGGATTTAGTAGGGATAAATGTGAAATCTTGCACTTAGCCCTCAAGCACCAGCTGTATCTGTATGTGTAGAGTCTTGGAAGCACATGAATGCCACTGAGGAAAGTTCTTTTGCTAAAGCAGACATCAGATATGCTACTGTGAGCAGGGGCCTCTCAACCTCAGCACATCTGAAGAGTGCAACCCATCCTGCCACTGCATCCAAAGAGCAGAGGAGCACAGTGGAGCATGCTCCCCAGAAGCAGGCCAGACCATGAAGAGTCTGAAGCCATTCTGTAGGAAGAGTGACTGCTGGAGGATACTGGCCTGGAGCACAGAGGTCTGGCCGCCACACCATCCACTTTTCAGTATTTACAGGCTGGTTAGGGAGAAGGCTAATTGGATATGACTACTGTTCTTACACTCAGGTTTGTTGGTTGCGGGAGAAGTGCAGCTTCTGCCTACATTTTAAGATCCAGGAGACTTTCCCAACAATTAGTGTTATGCCCACATGTAAGAATTTCCACCAGGGAGGCTGGACATGTTGTTATGAGTTGGGATTTTATTACTACCTACAAAGAATGAGAACCTGGGTTGACCACCTAGCTCTGCACAGCAGAAGGGGGTAAGAGAACGTTGCCCCAACCGGCAGGAGTTTTTAAAGAAAAAGCCACATAAACAAGATGAAACACAGCTGGATGTTCCAGGATTGGGCAAAGGGGTAAGGTGCAGCAGCCATTGGAGTTTTCTGGCACGAATCCAACTGTTGAACCCATTGGCTGCTGCGGAAGTTCCCTCACAGACCTAGGCCCTCCCCCAGAATGACTCCAGGTCCTTACACTAGGAAGCAGGAATGCACAATAGGGAAAGATTAGAACTAGGGGTTGTTTTGACTCTCAAAAATGCCACTTAGTAATGGCACTTTAGGTAAGTTTTCCCCAAGACAGGAATAGCAAGGCACCTAGCATATGGGACTCCACAGTTGGCAGCTATTTTTATAATAATTTTTACTATAGTTGCTTAAGAGTTGAATGAATGAACAAATAGGAGCTTGACCTATGAGCCAGATATAAAGTAATCCATAATCTTAAAAGTTTTTTTTAATTAACACCAAGCTGTAAGTAAGGTCTGAGCTAATAATCTTCCATATAGCCTTATGAGCACAATTTAATTTAATGTAGGAATATTCTATGATAATTCTATAATAAATATCAGAGAACATTTCAAGATATTGACATGAGAAAATTATATAATTAATATCACAAGAACAACAAGCAGGAAGCCATTAGTTGTAGCTAGAAGATTAGAAAAGGCTCCTTGGAGAAAGTGGCATTTGAGCTGGGCTTCAAAGGACAAGTGAGACTTTGATTGATGGGAGCTGGGTGGGGGCGAGGCCTTCCAGGCTGGAGAAAGGCTTAAACAGAGGCACAGAAGTAATTAGCGGAGATAATGGGCCATCTCCCCAGGACTAACGATGCCCTTTTCTCCGATGCCTTCATCTTTCTTATCCCCGCCCCCATCACATGTTAATAAGAAACAGCAGGCAACACTTTGCTTCTGGTGAGCTGCCAGCATTGTACACGTGTTGGGGTCATCTTTTGGTTTATTATTTAAAATGATAGAATGCCTGTAACGTGCTTGCAGAGGTCTGATAGCCGAGGCAGGAGACCCCATGTCTCAGAGGGAACATCCACATGGGAAGTCTGGAGGTTTCTGGTCACACGGAAGCAGGCTTTCCCTACCTTTGGGGAGTGGCTATGTAGGGTTTGTAAAGGGCTGTTTATGGATGGATTAAGCCTACTGGCTACAAAGAGGTCTGAGAAGGGGATCCATTGACATCCAGACTTGGAGGATCCCCATTGGCGTTTTCATTGGTCCTTACACATCAGATAAACCCAGGGAAGATAAGAGAGACCTGAGACAATAGCTGGCCACCTGGGAAGGGAGAGCCAGGGAGCGATGGGAAGGGATACCTCCCATCTGGGCTGTCCAGCTTCACCTCCATCTCACCTCAGACAGGACAGTGCTTGATGCTGTTCTGGCTCACACTGAGCACAGCTGGCCTGTTGGTGAGTGTGTGGGCTAGTTTTATGTCAACTTGATAAATGCCAGAGTCATCTGAAAGGAGGGACCACCTTTGAGAAAAAGCCTCACCAGACTGGCTTTGTGGGCAGACCTGTGGTGCATTTTCTCTGTTAATGATTAATGTAGGAGGCCCCACTCATTGTGGCCTGTGCTCTCCACGGCTGCTGGTTCTAGTGCTATAACAATGCAGACTGAGCAAGCCAGCAAACGTCACAGCTTCTGCTTCAGTTCCTGCCTCCAGGTTCCTGCCCTGAGTCCCTGCCATGGCTTCCCCCAGTGATAAACTGATGAGCTGTAAAATGAAATAACCCTTTCCTCCCCAAATGTCTTTTGTTCATAGTGTTTTATCAGGGGCAATAGGAACCACACTAAGATAGTGGCCAAAAGGGAAGATTAGTGATGGTTCCAGAATTTAGAGAGAAGAATTAGGTAAAAGTGCTATGACCTGAATGTTTGTGTTCTTCCATTCATCTTTTGAATCTAGTAACCAATATGAGGCTATCAGAACACTGTAAGAGGAAGCTCTTCTGAATGAGATCAGTATCTATCTGGTACCAGAGATATTCCACCTGTGAAGACATAGGCTTCATCTATTAACCCTGAAGCAGCCTTCAGCAGGCTGCTGTTCTGTGACTTGACCTTAGAGTTTTGAAACTCTGAGACTAGACAATATTTCCCCTTCTAAGCTGTCTTGACTAAGGCATTTGTTATAGCAGCTGATAATAGTTGAAACAGAGAGGACACTGGATGCAAAAGCTGCTTTTGTCTACTGAATATTCTTTTCTATTAAATTGCATAGTATAGGTCAATAAAGAAAACAGTCCTTTGGGCAAAAATACATTTTATGTAGGCTTTAGAGAATAGCAGTTGTCCACGTGAGTGGGAACAGCACTGATAGAGATGAAAAAGAACCGTCTGTAAGTTGCTTGTAATTGCCTGGACCGTGTACAACTTGGGCAGGTGTACTGATGGTAAGGAGTCTTCCTGGACCTTACAGCTTCAGCCTGACACACTGTCGGGCACAGGAAGCCAGTGTTCTAGCTGAAGAAAACGTTAAGTCCTCAAAAGACCTGAAGGACTGCAAAGGAGTGCAGTCAGAAGCCTTATTCAGGAGGAACAGGAGCAGAAGGAGGTCGGGAGACCAGAAGACAGCCCACAGTATCTTAGGTCAGCCTTAGGTTCACAGCTTCAGTCAGCATTTATAGAGTACCCAGCACTACTTACTGTCATGGCTAGGCACAGAGCATGTACATGGATTAAGTTCCTCAGCTGAGAAAATATTCTAAGTACCAAATTGGGGTGTGTCAGGGAAAGAGGATAAGATTGCTTTATTTAAGTGTTTGTCTGGGGTTTGCCCAGTGCTTGTCCACTATGTGCAAGGTCATTGGTTCAATCCCCAGTACTCCCCCAGAGTACTGGCATCATAGTTACTGAACACTGTGTTTTGGGATCACTACGGTAGCCAGGAGTTTTAGGCTCAGCTGGCCAGAAGTCTGGACCTGAGGTCTTGCAGCCACTTAGCCCCAAATAATCATACAAAGGCTTATATTAATTGCAAACTGTTTGGTCTATGGCTCAGGGTTATTGCTTGCTAGCTCTTACAACTTAACTCAACCCATTTCTATTCATCTGTGTAGTGCCATTACCCAAGTTCCTTTACATCTTGCTTTCTCAGTGGCAGTTCACAGCTCTCCTGACTTTGTCCTGTTCATTTATCTCTGCTTAGATTTATCACCTGCCTTTAAGCTGCCTTGCCATAGGCCAAAACAGTTCCTTTATTAACCAATAGTAAAGCATATTCACAGCATAAGAAATACATCCTACATCACTTTCCCTTTTCTATATAATTAAAAAGGAAGACTTCAATTTTAACATAGTCAAATTACATATAAAAAACAGCTATCAGGTAAGAATTGCAGTTACAATATCTAGTCTATTTGTATTTAGCAAAATTAAAGACAATATTTTATCATCTACTTTATGCTTGTGAGTCTAAAGTTTTACATCTAATTTACCTATAAACTATAATTATAACTAATCTTCAACTCTATCAAAGGTAAAGATAGAATGTTAACTGAGTAAACAGGAAATGCATTGCAAGCAATCTTCAAATTCTAGAAATGGCAGAGACATCTGGATACCTGGATATTCACCTAAAGTTTCTTTGTAACATTGGGACATTCATCTTCAGCCTACAGACCTAGAGTCTCTGGCAGACCTTTTTGTGAGGCAGGAAATGAGAAGGACTGCTCCGCCCATCTTGGCAAGGTCTGTCAGCCACTTCTTGTGTCCTAAAGTATGTCTGGCAGTCTTCTCTGTGAAACAGGAACTTGAAAGACCATCTTGGCTTGCTCGTCCAAAGTTCAGAGATCACTTTCCTATGGGCCCTGCATGTCCATTTTATACAGTACACTGTCAAGCAATTTCTTGCCTAGTGGCTAACTTTTGTCATAAAGAAAGTAAACTTCATATGGAATTTCTTTGGTGCCCATCATCCTCTTGTACTATATTGGTGCTACCAGGGGCAAACATGTCTCATTATTCAAAAAAGTCTAAGTTTTTAAAATATTTTAAATGTCATATTCTGTAGGTCTTTGAAGTGTTTGAAGATTACCTATCTAATTGAAGTGTATCTTTGTGTATCTAAACATCTAACTAATGTGACTGTAAGTTTGATTATCATAGACGACCATTAACCTGCATCTCTTAATTATACATTATTATTTTAAATGAGTTACATAAGCATAATGTGTTAAACAAGAGTAGAAATATACATACAGTATAACAAAATTGACGTTAAATTTGTATCAGTAAACCAAAATGTATACCAATGTAAAATATTTTGAGATTAACAGCTGTGTTTCAGATTAAAGTAGATTAAGTAAACTAGCTTTTTATCAGTTTTATATCATATCACTCTTTTTCCTAGAAAGATGTTGACTATGACCATTAACCATTTATAATAAAAACAAATATCTAAACAATATTTGGAAAATTTGGGCATAGCTTTTTTTGCTGATTGTGAGTGCTGAAAATCTTTGAGGGATCCTGAGACTGGATCATCTTAGTCAGTAGCCTTGAAGCTGATGCAGTCATCTCTTTTTATCAGAGAATTTTTTTAGAGTGTCTTTTTGGTTAAATCATATTAGTCTGGAAGCAACCAATAGGTTTTTGTCATTTTTGGAAACAAAAGCAGAATTTCTTTTTTAAAGTAACATATCTTTAGACACAAATTTTAAAGTCAAGATATCTTTAAAATATGTGTTCATTGAACTTAGCAGTCTTTATAACCAAATGTCTTTTTGCAGTTAGTTCATTAACAGTTAAAAAATTAAAAGAAAACACAATATACATAATCCAGACTGTATATTTTTAACTTTATGTGGCTTATTATATATTAATTGTTTTATTTTTAAGGATTTTTTTTATCTTTTTTAAGCCTATGAATATTTTATATTTACTGTAATCTGTTTAGAGAGTTTTTATCTGAGTTTTATTGTGTGTCTTTAATTATATTTTAATCAGGAGAGTTTTTAAGTTGTGAAACTATGTGGCTAGGACTGAAGCGTTGCTGCATCCACCCTGTCTGGCTTTTTAACATGGTGGCTGGCAGTGGCAACATCTATACTAAACCCTTTGTATATTTTATCTTACTCTTTACAGTAATCCAAGAGGTAGGTACTGACTAATTCATTTTATTGAACATTAGTGTGATCTGACTGATGTTGAATGGCTAAGCTGCAAAGCATTTACAGCCCCATTCCCAAGGTCCCCAGTGTGGGCCTGAGAAATGGGGCAGGCCATCATGGCCAGGAAATGGCTAAGGAGGGGCTGGAGTTTAGTACACAGAGCTGAGAGCTGATTTGTCCCTGCAGAATAATTGATGCCAGCTCCCATATGTTGCTCATAGACCTTAACTCCTGGTGAGTTAATTCTAGTAAAGATGGTAAGGCCATGGGCATTGTAACCTGATGTGGGCAGGTGGCTCCTGTTGGTGAGAAGATTCAAGAAAAAAAAACAAGAATTTGAAATTTATTTTTTTGTTGCAAGGATTAAACTTGGCTATAGATCAGATTTGTGCAGTAGCTGGGGAGAATTTGGGTGTGCAGCCAGTTCAGATGGGGGTCACCATGCTTCTTAGCTTGGTCAAGTCAGCACCATTCCATCTGAGGAAGAGAAACTGCTGAGACTTCTCTTGCCTTGGTTTCGATGTTATGGGGAATGACCTTAGCCAAAGGTTTGCAATTGTATGGGTCACCCAGACTGAACCGCAGTGTCAAATAAGTAACCAGTCATGCCTCACTCACCAGTGACATGGTCTTTGCCTCCAGAGGTGGGAAGGTGGAGAGAAGGGAATGGGAATGAAGTCCTTGTGCCTTGACTGAAGGAAGTAAGAACTAGACAAGAGGGTGCAGCCTCCTAGGAAGAGCAAAGTCATAATGTAGCAGCTTGTAAAGCTTCCTCAGCTTTATTATCTGTTTGTCTCTATTTTGGGAGGACTTTTTCCCTCTTTGTTTCCACTTGATGGCACTGACCATTTTCCAGGCATCCCATCTCAGCAACACTCTGTCACAAGATCTGTGGTTCTGAGGCAACAGCATTGCACACAACCAAGGGCCAAAGTGTTCCAGGCATCTTGGCAAAGAAATGTCAGCCCACGACTGACAGGGACAGAGCGATGTTGGCAACTGGTTTTGTGAACTCTTAGTGGTCACTGACAAAGAAAGGGTGTCTGCAATGACTCTGCTGTTTCCAGAAATCCTGATGTCTAATGATCAAAGAGCTAGAAGGGTAAATCTGCTTTCCTTTGGTATCATTTCATTCTTCAAAAAGTTCTCTATGTGCATAGCTAAATATAGCTTATTATCTTGTCTCTGACAAGTGCGCCACATACATTAACATATCTAAAAAAGAAAAATCCAGTCACCTATAACTAGTGAGGCCATGGATTCCAGTGTTTGTTTCTGAAACATATAATCATGGGACATTCGGGAAATTGATCTGGTGTATCTGTAAGAGGCAGCAACTTGTTGGTAATTTACTTCCCCAGACTAGAATTCAGAAAAGTGATCTGGGAGTTTGTCTTAGATTGGTTTATGTTGCTATGGTAAAAGACTCTTACCAAGGCTGGGGAGGGAAGAGTTTACCTGTCTTATATGGTCCCTCATCAATGAAAGCCAAGGTCAGAAGCTGGAACTGGAGAAGAAAACACAGAGAGCTGTTTACTGGCTGCCTACCTTGGCTCACTCAGCTTGCTTTTTTTTTTTTTTTTTTTTTTGCTTTAAAGAAAAGTAAAATAAAGATAAAACAAAACCCATCACATTGAAGTTAGACAAAACAAACCAACAGGAAGGAAAAACCTCAAGAGAAGATACAAGAATCAGAGACCCACTTGTTCACACTCAGGGGTTCCATAAAAGTACTAAACTGAAAGCTATTAAAATATATATACAGAGGACCTGAAGCAAACCCCTGTTGGTCCACCTGGTGCTGCTGCTTCCGTCTCTCTGAGGTCATGTGAGCTTTGCTCGGGTGATTTAGAGGCTTTGCTCTCCTGGGGTCCTCCATCTTTGGCTCCCACACTTTTACTGCTTCTTCTGTGGGGCTCCATGAGCCCTAAGGGGAGGGATTGGAAGGAGACATCCTCCAATCTCCCCTCCCCTCCCCTGTTCTTCTTCTTCCTCTCTCTCTCTCTCTCTCCCTTCCTTCCCGCCTCTTCAGGATGTCTTGCTGTGGGTCTCTGCATTGTCTCTATCGGCTACTGGAGGAAGCCTCACTGATTATGACTGGATAAGGCATTGATCTATGACTATAGC
>PVIH01020886.1:0-5000 GCA_004025045.1 Sigmodon hispidus | reverse complement strand
CCCCTCCCTACCAGCTTGTTCACTTACAGCTTGACAGTGCCTTAATCCCTCAGAATGTGTAAGGGCTTGGCAAGACTCAGAAAGAATATAAAGTATAGGAGAAAAAAAAATCTCTCTCTCTCTACCCTTTGAAGTCCGTCATTAAGAGGCATTTCTGTAACAATGGACAAATGAACAAGAGGAAAAGAAATTTGAATTTGTATACCTTACGTATATATGGGAGATACTCAGAGAAATGAGTAAATCTCAAAGAGGTGACTGTGAAGCCGGTCACTTATTTCCCAGCCGTGGTGTTTAGTTTGCTAACTTGGCACACCTAGAATCATCTGGGAAGAGAATGTCAATGATGGATTTAGCTGAATTGGGTTGTCCTGTACGCAAGCCTTCAAGTGATGTTTTTCTTGATTGTTAATTGATGTGAGCCAGCGCATTAAGGGCATCACCATTTCCTAGGCAGGGGCAATGAGTGTAGAGAGCAAGCCAGGAAGGAATGCTGCCTAGTAGTTTGCTCATCATGTCTTGCTCAGCCTGCTTTTTTTTTTTTTTTTTTAGCACTTGGAACCCCCACCCAGGTATGGCACCCCCATAGTGAACTTGGCCCTCCCAAGAAAATGCACCACAGGCCCATCTGGGAGGGGCAGTTCCTCAGCCCTCTTTCAAAATGACTCTAGCCTGTGTCAAGCTGATATGAAAATTAGCTAACACAAGCTCCAAGTCCATCCATAGCTCATTGGCATGTGCCCTTCTCTAAACACCCACACCTCAGTAAGTACAGTCGGCGGAGTGGGGCTTGGCTGGATTCCTTAGCCCCGGACTCTCTTCTGTTAACATCTTAGGTTGGAGAATTATCTGCCAGCCCCTCTCTCAGGTCTTCTTTCTCCTGTTCTTCATCTGTGTTCAGTACTTCAAAGGGCTAGTTGTCATTTACACCATCAACTAGTCTAGACATTTCTCAGCAAAGCACAATGAAAAAAAATACTAATGGCTGGGAAACTCCTGCTGAGGAGAACCGTCTTTAAGAAAATTCTATTAATCCTACACAGGCAGCAGGTGAAGAAACAGTGATAAACTTTCTAGCATAAGAAATTATCAGCGCTCAGGAAACTGGGTCTGAAGCATTGCTATAGTCTGAGGCCAGTTTGAGCTACATAATGAATTCTAGGCCAGCCTAGGCTACAGAATAAGACCTTACCTCACACAGAACAAAACAAAACAAAAACGAAGTTAACAAGTAGAAAAACAAAATGAGAATGGAGATCGGGCATGTGAGAAGGACAAGAGAGAAAAGAGAAGCAGACGGGCTGAGGCAAACAGAAACAACTGGGGGTGTCTGGAACAGGAAGAGGGGTTCCTTAAACACAGGCTTTTGATACTAAATTAACCCATTTCCATGAGTGAAAGACATGTTCTCTTTCCTTTCCCTCAAAATTCAGTAAATGCCTTATGAGATTTGCGGAACTGGGGTGGGGGAGGATGGAGGGCAGGGAGGTTGTGGAGATTGGGGAGGTGTGTGCACATATGTGTGCTTGTGCTTGTGTGTGTGTGTGTGTGTGTGTGTGTGTGTGTGTGTGTGTGTGTAAGAAACTGGGAGACACCTAGAAAAGGAACTGTCAGTCAAAAGCTTGGTAGAAGAAGATCTCTGTGTGGAAAGGTGAACCAGAGAGAGCATGCAAGGCAACTGCCCTGGGAAAGGGCAGGCATCTTGGGGAGGGCACCGAACTTCCCACAGGATGTGGGATGGAGATTCAGGCCAATCTTATCTGGATCTTGATGGCAGGGGCTCAACAGCTGACCTTTGGGTCAGGTCAGATTTTATTTATTTATAGCGTCAACCCTTTTTCCTTGACCTACCATACTTCTGCCTCACCCCATGAAGATGTGGTCCCTCTGCTCCAGTTAAGCTAACACCAGTGTAGTCTTGAGAACACTATCTGCTGACTGAGGTTCATGTCCTCCACTTGCTTTCTCTGGGTGTTTTGCAGGAGATGGGAGTAAGGAGACATGGTCTTGCTGTGCAGCCTATGCTTACTGTGAACTCCTGATCCTGCAGTGGCCTCACATGTGTGGAGATGACAAGCTTTAGCCACCAAACCTGGATGATCCTGGATCTTGAATGTTCACCGTTCAAACTATGGAGGTTGAGGTGGGAGGATGGTGGGTTTGAATCTAGCCTGGGCTATTTAGTGAGACTCTGTTTATAAAACAAAACAACAACCAAAACAGAAAAAAATGGCCTGTGGAGCAAAATGGTCTTGTGTTGACAATGGGTGCCTGTAGGGAGCATTGTACCGCGCCCTAAAGATGGCGCCGGTTTCCGCCTTCAGCCCTCCCGAGGGCTAGTGCTCTCGGGAGTAAACAACTCCTTTTTTGGCTGTAGGCAAGGATGGTGGCTTGCTTCCTCGTCCTAGGACCTATGGGCGATGTCCACGTAGCTTACTGGGGTTGGAGGCCCAGAGGGTATTTAGCCACGAGTGGGGGCCCCCCTCCCCCCCACCCCACCCCCCCCACCCCACCCCCCGTCAGAAGTCAGAAGATTGTGCACAGGTCCTGAATAAAACGGCTGGAGAGAAGAATCCTGAGTGGTGTTCTTCCTTGCTGTCGAGGTTGGGCGCTACAGGTGCCTAGCTCTGGTGGACAGTCCTGTAGTGACTTCTGAGGGGGCCTAAGCCTGTCTAATGATGCTGGGCAGGAAGTGCCCATGACACGGCAAGCATTGTGAATGCCCAGAGCATCATCATGAGACTCTGCTGTGTGCATATTGAGTGATGATCCCTGCGTTTGTAATTCCCTGTTGGTTACTACTCTCCAGAGAAAGGTCCCAGCAAAGGGAGGCTATGGGTGATGTGTATAACAGCAGGGACAAGCCGCTATGCTGGTGATTGTTACCATACAGGTGTCAGTCTTGGACAGCTAGTTAGGCCTAAGGGGCGTTTCCTGGAGCAAGCACTGTCAGTGAGAGTCAAGGACAGAGGCGGCCTCTGCAAGGCCTTGGCCTGTAGACAGCATTCTTGGGCTGAGTAGAGAGAAGGCTTCCGGGCAGAGGACTGGGAGACGCCTGGAGGGGAGTGCACTGGCAACGCCATCTTACCAGGGACTGCCAGGTGCCTGCAGTGGCTTCATTCTTCTCTCTGAGGGGAGCAGAGCAGCTCCCTTTCCAGCCAACCCCGCCCCAGCCTCCTTACCTCCCAGAGTAAGGCAGAGGATCTCTGTGCCTGGAATCCCCGGGGGCAGAGTAGCCTGTCAATGAGGTGTTTTGGCTTCTCTGGCCACAGGGCATCTTCTCCACCCTGATTTATAAGTCCAGAGCAGCTGCACAGTCAGTCAGCTCCTGTGTCACATCCAGAGCCTGCAGAGGACTGGCCCTGCTGCCTCGCCTCACCTTGGGTGAGTTATTTTAATTTTCTCATTTTAAGTTGTTTCGTTCATTAATTGGTGTGTGAAAAAGACACGATAGATATAGTATGATCCCTAGAAGTCCATAGTGTACACTTGCTCGTCATCTAACAAATATTTAATGAACCCCCCACATACACACACACACACACACACACACACACACACACTGTAAGTGCTTAGATTTAGAGCGAATAAGTCTCTGCTCAGGAAATTGTATTTCAGATGGGGAGACAGATAATAAATAAGAACAAAATATAAACAAATATAAACTACATGCCATGCTAATATATATTAAAATATATATTAACAAAAGGCAAGCAAAAAAAATAAACAAAATATGCTATGGAGGACAGTAACTCAAGCAGCACCTTCATTTTTGTGTAGGTTGGTCAGGGAAGGTGTCCCTGTCAAGGTTACATTTGCACAGATGTCAGAAGACCTAACAGATTAGGTCGGGAAGGTGTGTGACTTCAAGCAGACAGGACAGTAGCCCAAGAGCCTGAGGTGGCAATGTGCTTTGTGGTTCAGGTGCCTGAGGCAGCCAGGTGAGGATTGAGAGGGAGAAAAATAAAAGACAAGGGAATTGTTATGAATCCTTAAAAATTTATTTATTTTCTTACTCATTTTAATTCCCTGGGAATCTGGTGTGATGGAATAGGTTTAGGGTGATGGACTTCCTTTGTGTCCTTGACCTCTCTGTTATCCGTGAGCCCATTTGGTCAGGAGGAGGCCATATGCTGCAGGGGCTCACTTGCTGACATAAGTGCATGCTTTCCTGTGTTGTGTGTCCTGGAGGTCCTGTGGACATCCCTAGTGAGGACTTTGGCAGGCAGGTCACAGCTAGGGGTTTTAATTCAATGGCATGGATTAGTTTTGTCCCCTTAGGGGCTTGTTTACCTCAGTCAGGACAGCTTGCTTCATCAAGGGACACTGAGTAAGATACACGGGGACCAAGGGAGTCCTACAGACACAAATCCAATGCACAGACCCTAGAAATAATTTTGGTTTGTTTTGGGTTTTTTAAGGTAAGTTCTTATGTAGCCCAGGCTGGCCTTAAATCCTAATGAGGATGATCTTGTGCTTCTGATTCTTCCTTCACTTCTCCATGTGTTGGGATTAGAAGTATGTGTTCTCATGCCTGGCTCAATGGTGTACTGAGGCTGGAACCCAGGGCTTTGTGCATTCGAGGCAAACAGTCTACCAATTTAGCTACACCACCAGCCCTAAATATTTGTGCTCTTAAACCATTTAGACTTGGGAGTTATTGGTTGTTACAGAAGATCTGGCCAGTGGGGTCACATTCCATGCTCACCCAGCATTTCTTCGGGCTATGGGAATTCTCAATCCTGGAGAAGCAGGGGCTGAGAGAGAAATGAAGCCACTTTCACAGAATTATAAAACTCAGAATGCCATTCATCTGACCCCTCACTCACAGCAGACACTTTCTTTCCTGTGTGTCTGGTAGAAGAGTAGAAAACTAAGATGATCCAGTCTGTCACAGCCTCAAACACTATTCCTGTACCAGGAGCTTCCTGCTGCACCCCAACCTGCAGGCTCATACCCCGCCCCCCAACCTGCAGGCTCATACCCCCCCAGCCTGCAGG
>PVIH01020885.1:0-31185 GCA_004025045.1 Sigmodon hispidus | reverse complement strand
AGTTTCATAGCTTATACCATGTTTCATCTGCTGTTTTAAGAACTAAATTTAAAATTTCTAGGGAGATAGCTAGGAATATTGTGAAAAGCTGTTCTGCTTGTGTGCAATTCTTGCCTGCTCAAAAAATAGGGGTTAATCCCAGAGGCATTTTTCCACTTGAAATTTGGCAGATGGATGTTACCCATGTTCCATCCTTTGGGAAGCTTCAGTATGTGCATGTCTCTATTGATACATGTTCTGGGGTAATGCACGCTACATCTCTTTCTGGGGAAAGGGTTCACAATGTCATTACCCACTGCCTTGAAGCTTGGGCCGCTTGGGGCAAGCCCGATACACTGAAAACAGACAACAGGCCAGCCTATACATCTAAGAGTTTTGCCTCATTTTGTCACAAAATGCAAGTGAAACATATCACAGGCCTGCCCTATAATCCACAAGGGCAAGGGATAATAGAGCATGCGCATCGTACGCTCAAGGACTTCCTGCAGAAACAAAAAAGGGGAATAGCAGAGAATTGCACCCCCAAACAAAGCTCTCTTTTGCTTTATCACTATAAATTTTCTAAATTTAAATGATAAAAATGAAACCATTGCCGAATGTCATATGACGTCAGAACCCAACAATCAAGGTAAGGTTTTGTGGAAGGATGTACTTTCTAATCAATGGCGAGGCCTGGATCACGTTATCGTTCGATCCAGGGGATCTTTATGTGTTTCTCCACAGAATCAGGAGCCAGTCTGGGTGCCATCAAGATTGATGAGACGCATTGAGGATAACTCTAAGGATGATGCTGATATGGACACTCCTGACCATCTTCCCCCTGATTCAGGCAGAAAAGATGATACTCTGGGGGATTAGTCGGACCTGGCCATTACCTATACCAGTCCATGCTCAGTCCAGAGTTCTCCCTATGATATTTTCCACCTCGTGTGAATTGGATGTTCCTTGTGCCCAGCCCCTTTCCACGGATTGGGCAGAATATAATGCTAGTAATATTAATTTGAATCAGTCACTTTGCTTTAGTCTTAAAGAGAATGATGACTGTATTTTTTTAGCCAAAAAAAACTTGACTTATTGGGTAAACCCCCTAAAGGACAATCAAGTTCCCGTGCATATGTTAACTGAGGCTTTGGGACAGATAGCTACCGGTTCTGCCTCTGGCACAGGATCAGGAGTTAATGGAAATCACAAGGTGAATGCTACCACTATGGTCCTGATTCAGGAAGGGATAGTTCCATTACATAACAATAATAAGAACAGACAAAACACCACAAGACCTATAGTTGCTCCCTATTGTCAACCATTTATAAGTAGTTTTCCTACCTTCACTTCCTGCCAAGATAGAATTTAGGGAAATAAACAGCTTAGTCCGGGATTTGAATTCTCTCCTGGCTTGAGGTCCTATATGGGAAATGTTGAGAAATCTGATAACACAACTTGGTTTACTGAAGGATGGCCATTCTTTTCCTGGGTATTGATTAATGAGGCAAAGGCCAGTGTGGATGTTTCTGCTATTGTGAACTTGCAAGGATCCTTGGGTAAGGTTTATAATGTGTCAGGTGTGGTGAAGTCAGGTAATGGAACAAGGATGAAATTGAAATTAACATCTTATAACAATGAGGTTAACAATTACACAGGGTCAGCAGCTTTGGTGTGTTTGAAGTCACCTTTTATGTTTCTCTTGACTAACTCTAGTAAAAACTGCACCACTTCAGGCAGTTGTTGGTTGTCAGAGTGTTGGAATGGATCAGTGGTAACTACAGCAGTAGTTGTTAGAATGCCTACCTTTGTCCCCATGCCTGTGGAAGCTGACCCAGAGCAGTTCCCTATGATGAGTCTGTTACGCCACAAGAGGGAATTCGGCATTACGGCCGCTATCGTGGCTGCCATTGCCATTTCAGCAACTGCAGCAGTTACTGCAGGTGTAGCCATGGCCAGCCAAGTCAAGTCTGCCCAGGAAATTAATGATATTGTGGCTCAAACTTCGCAAATTTTAGAGGAGCAAGCACAGCTTAATTCCCATTTGCTGAGTGGTATCCTTGCCACCAACGAAAGAGTAAATTTACTGGAAGAGGTTATTGAAGATGTATATGGCCTAGTACAAGTGGGCTGTGTACAGAAATTACGGCATGTTTGTGTTACCCCTCTTGTTTCTGATGCTTTGAATGAAAGTCAAAGAATTGGAGGATTTTTAAGTGGGAATTGGTCTATGGAGGCCAAAAGGATGATCCTCAAGCAAAAGTTCCAGTTCGCACATTTGAATGCTACAAGATTGGAGCCTGTTACACTTGGGGAATTTACTTCTTGGCTCACTTCTGCCCTTTCCTTTTTCAAGGAGTGGGTGGGAGTGGGAATCTTTGCAGTCTGCTGTTTATTTGGGATTGTTTTTTGCCTCTGGCTGGTTGGCCATATTCGCATCAGAGCGGGTCGTGAAAAGGTCCTACTCACTCAGGCACTCTTGGCTGTTGATGCAGGGCACTCCCCCGCAGCCTGGCTCTCCACCCTTAGTGACTTATAATGATTGCCCTTGCACAGAGAGGCTTTAGCTGCCATTGCACCTCTGTAGGAAATCATTCTCCTCTGGGACGGCCTTTGCACCCTGCTGCCCTCACTGGCCTTGCACGCAGGAAGGCGTCTTGGGGATCTTGGCAGCAGGAAACAGCCTTTGAGCGGTGGGCACATCATGAGGTGAACACCTGTACGGGCTACATCCTGTCTGTGCCATTAGAAAAACAAAAAGGGGGAGATGTAGGACATGGTTGACCCTTGCACAACTTGCTGGAACATTGCATCATGTTCCCCAGATGCTAATTAGGCTCTGAGTAGTGACCTATCCGATGTGATCCCTGATTATGCTATTTTGGCACTCCTTACCACCTATCACCAGCTATATGCTAATGAGGCATTACGTTGGACCTATCACCAACCATATGCTAATGAGGTATTACATTGGGCACCAATCATATATCTGCACTCGTCCCAGCTTCCCTATATAAGCAGGCTGCATTTCAGGCACGGGGTCTTTCTTCCACCATTCTACCTCAACTGAGCTGTACTCCAATAAAGTGTGATCCAAGAAGAATCGTGCATGTGGTGACTCGTCATTCTGCAGGCCAGAAAGCAGCTCGCCACATATATGCACACATACCCTCACACACATGTGCAGTTCCTGCACACACACACACACACACACAGAGAGAGAGAGAGAGAGAGAGAGAGAGAGAGAGAGAGAGAGAGAGAGAGGAGAGAGAGAGAGAGAGAGAGACAGATAGACAGACAGACAGACAGACAGAGAGAGAGAGCATAAAGATGGATTACAAAATTATCAAGTCTGTTCTCTCCACTACTAATCTTTTGTTTAGTTTTTATCTATTTAATTTTCAAGTCTTGCTCAGCACTGATGCAAAGAGGGTGGAGTCATGTCTTTATCATGTTTATATTCACAACACAAAGGAAAAAGAATGCTATATCTAGAGGATGTCTGGGAAGCCAGAATATGACTCCCTCCTGTGAAGGACAGTTGAGTGAAGGCAAGCAAGAAGTAGCACATTGTAGAGAACTGTTTGCCTAAAGCTAGGACTAGATTCACAGACACAGAGTCCTCTGTGAGTTCCAGGGGAACCTAAGTCAACAAGCTCTGCTAACTAGTCCATATATGACATTGCTTGTCTCACCCTGAGAGACCCAAAGTCCTTTCCCTTTGCATTATCACTTCTGTAAAAGTTTCTTGTTCTTTGTCAAACATGCTATGTCAACTGGAACTCAAAGCTGCCACTTCGAAGTTTACCTATTTTGGGGCAAATTTTATATATATTTGAACTATTCATGTAATAAACTTCTGTTTACATTCCTCTTCTCACTCTGTCTTTGGTGATAGCCTTCATTCCGAGTATAAACCCGTAAGAGTTACTAACGTTCCCCAATGTTCATACCTGCATCAATCTATCAGTGCCAAGAAACACAAGACAGCATGTGTTTAGAACATGAGTTGAGAAGTTCTTAGAGTCAGGCTGGTCCTTCCAGTTACTTGTCTAGGCTTCACAGTTGTTTCCGTGAGCTCATGTGTGTGCCTGGGAGAATGATCAAAGCCTCAGTGGAGACCTAGTATGTGAAGGAGTGAGAGAAGAAGGACTAGTATCTTTATGGTGGCCAGTTTTGATGAGAAAGGGATTCCTGGTTATTGTGCCTTCACTTTATCTCTTCCTGGTCAGCTATGTAGAACTGTTCTTTCCCCAAAACTGCCTTTCTGAGCTTATAGTGCCTAGACCCCAGATGTAACTTGGCAGAGCTGGGGAAATATTGATTGGGAGGCCGCCAGGCATTGCCTGCCACTACTTTCCTTCATGGAGGTCCCAGTGTTTGTCTAGACCCCTTGACATGTGCTCTGTTAATGGTCCAACCACTGCACATGAGGCAAGAAAAGTCACTTGAAGGAACGAACCATTCTACAGTCGTTTCTCTCCTGTGCATCTGCTCCCTTCTTTGTACCTGTTCAGCTATCTTCCCTAGGACTATTACGAGTCCCAATTGTTATCTACTTCATTCAACTGTGACATTTATAGACCCAGTGATGACCAGGAGTATTTATTTACTCTCTTCTGAGAGGCTAGAATTCCACCTGCCCCTTTATATGCTTTGCACATGGTGGGTGCTTAGGAGATGCTTGTGAACTGACCTGGACCTGGACTGACTCTACCAAGATCATTATGAGAAACAGGGGTGTTTCATTACAATAAACAATTACGTTTGTAAAATTCAAATACAAATCATGATAGACTAGAATAACTAAATATAATTAATGCACAATAAGTACTTTGTTAATGACCAGAAATTAAATAGTAATTGGGTAAGCAATATCAGGGAAAATATTTATAGTGAGGATAGTCTGCCTGATTCTTGTAGAATTATTTCTTAGTACTGTGGATGTAATGTTCCTTTTCAAGAGAAGAAAAGACTATTGAAGATCAGTTGTGACTACATCTTTCACCATATTTCATTGTTGCTTGAGAGATTTCATTTCAAAAATGTCTTGATTTAGACCAACTGTTTGTGAGTTTTGTGGAGTTGATTGCAGAAGTTTGGGTTGTGTTATAAAACTTTCTCATCCTGTTTTAACAGAAGTCTACATGCCTCAGCCAGCAAGATGACTCAGAGGGTAATGGTCTGTTCTACCAAGCCTGATGACCTGACTTCAGTCCTTAGTGTTCACGTGATAGAGACAGACAACTCACTCCTACAAACTGCCACATAAACTACCCCTGACACATGATGAATGCAAAATTTCTTTAAGGATACTTTCACACCCCTTTAATATTCTAGGCAGAAAAGGAGACATACTATCTGTATATAAAGTCTTATTACTTCTATTTCCTCCTCCTTATAAGGATGGAATATATTACCTTCAATTTAGCAAGCAACATTTACTCTATGATTTGAAAATAATAAGTAAAATTTGCTACATGTGCATCTGGTACCTTACACTTGTGTTTGAGTCTCAGTTAACAATAGGGAATATTCATATTCTGTGACCACTCAAAAAACCTCAATTTTGAACAGAGTGCTAATAAATATGTGTAAAAGTTTAACTAAAGTACCTGATTTTTTTAAGTTTAAGTAAAATATTATCCAAATCCAAACACATTTTGTAAGATTTTGAGTTTTAGCCTTAAAATCACCAGGTATTGAACCAAGTGGTGATAATTAGTATAACTCTAAAGATGTTGTTACTGAGTGCAAGTTAACGTTGACATTTTTGAATGCTCACATAAGATAGATTTCTGAGGAATTTAGGTTTCTGTAGCTCTGCAGAAGTTTGTTGGAAAGTTGAATGGGACTGCTCAGAACTACCATTTAGAGAGTATGGTGGAAATACAGGTAAGGTTCTGTAGTGTTTAATTCATATTACCTCCTGGAAGTACCACTAATGAGAAAAGTCCTCCATAGGCACATGTACTTCAACACCTGGTCCTCAGTTGGGTGCTATTTGTGGAGGTTATAAAACCTTGAGGAGGTGCAGCCCTACTCGAGGAAGTGTGTCACTGGGGACAGGCTTTGAGAACTTGCAGCTTCTCCCCAAGCTTGTTCACTGTGTGGGTAAAAGATGTGATTAGCCATGTCATGAGGGCTAAGGAAACTCCATTTTGTATTAGGTACCCATTTCAGTTTCTGTTTGCCTCTGGCCTAAATTTCTGAAAGAAAGACAAGCCAACCGTGGCTCCTTGTCTTCTGAGAATTGTGTATCTGTTATGGAGAAATTAAGTACTTGCTTTGGATTCTTCAACTGGCTTTTCCACTGTGGTCAGGGGAGTGAAACAATTCCTTGCTCATCTAAATTCTGCAAAAATGAAGTAATTGTGGTTTTTGATCTTAAAAACCTTTCCTTCAACTGCTTCATAGCAACATATCTCTGATTTGGCTTAGACTTGTAATAAATGGCTCGTGATTTTAATAACTTTGGCTAATTATGATCTGAACTGAGTCTGTAGGTTTTTCCTGGTGGTTATGCTGAGTCAATCTCCATCATAATGGATCCTTTATCTCTTTGGAACCATTAACCAAATAAACATTGTCTCCCTTAAGTGTTATAATAACAGCATAGTGACCAACACACCGTCTTTAGATGTAGATATGATAGTTCTCATTTTATAGAAAAATAACTAAGGTCACATAATAAAATGTTTTTTGATCTCTGCACTTCTTTAGGTTTAAATTGTCATTTTGTGTTTAATTTTTTTTTCATGTTATGTTATTTTCAGTCTCCACTTAGGAGAAAGCAAACTACCCTCCCCATTAACAGCAACAGTTATCTCTGATGATTTCCTGGGCGAAAATTAGAAATACCTTTATTTTGTGATTGAAGGATCAGATAAATGAAATTGAGACAAATACTCTCCAATGCATCGGCACAGGTGGCCACTTCCTAAATATAACACCAGTAGCACAGACACTAAGAACAACAATCAATAAGTGGGATCTCCTGAAACTGAGAAGTTTCTGTAAAGCCAAGAACACTGTCATTAAAACAAAACGATAGCCTACAGAATGGTAAAAGATTTTCATCAACTCTACAAGTGACACAAGACTGATCTCTAAAATATATAGAGAACTCAAGAAACTAGAGCCCAAAACCCTGAATAACCCAATCAATAAATGGGGTCCATAACTAAAAAGAGAATTCTCAGCAGAAGAATTGCAGACGGCTTAAAGACACTTGAAAAAATGCTCAACATCTTTAGCCATCAGAGAAATGCAAATCAAAACAACTTTGAGATACTACCTTATACCTGCTAGATTAGCTAAGGTAAAAGACACAGAGGACAGCCTATGCTGGAGAGGATGTGGAGCAAGGGGAACACTCCTCCATTGTTGGGGGAAGTGAGATGACTTAAAATATTTTGCTGTCTTCTCGGTAGACGAGAACATATTAGTCTGCTTGAAGTTCTGTATTAAAACACTGTAACTCAGATTGTTTATAGCATAGTGTTTCCCTCACAGTTCTGAAGCTGCAAGTCCTATATACATGTCTCTGATTTGGCTTAGAGACTGACAAATAGGCAGATGCTTGTGAACTGACCTGGACTGATTCACTACTAAGCTCATTATGAGAAACATGGATGTTTCATTATTATAAACAATTATATTTGCAAAATTTAAATGTAAAAATACACTAGAATAATCATTTCAAGCTTTACTTATTTTCTGGGCAAATTTCATATACATTTGAACTATTCATGTAACAAACTTCTGCTTACATTCCTTTTCTCACTCTGTCTTTGGTGATAGCCTTCATTCTGAGTATAAACCCGTGAGAGTTACTAACGTTCCCCAATGTTCATACCTGCATCAATCCATCAGTGCCAAGAAACACAAGGCAGCATGTGTTTAGAACATGAGTTCAGAAGTTCTTAGAGTCAGGCTGGTATTTCCTGTTACCTGTCTAGGTTGCACAGTTGTTTCCCTGAACTCATGTGTGTGCCTGGGAGAATGATCGAAGCCTCAGTGCAGACCTAGTATGTGAAGGAGTAAGAGAGGAAGCAGTGGTTTCTTCATGGTGGCCAGTTCTGATGTGAAGGGAGGACCAGGAGACTGACACCCTGGTGAAGGCCTACTTCCATGGTCAAGGACACTGCATCCCTCTGCATAGAAGAACTGAATGATACTCACTCTATAGTCTCTTTTTCAAGGGCATAAATCTCATTTTGGAGGGCCATATCCATATGACTTAATTACCTCTTAAGAGCCCCACCCTTCTACCTGCCTCCCCCAGCACTGAGCCTCTGCACCTAGGGAATAAATGGAAATAAAGAAAAAACATAAAGGTAGGTAGAAAAAAAACTGATCTTGTTATTTAATGTTTCTTATCTTTTTTACTCTTCATTTTGTTTTAAAAAATTCTGAAAGTAATCTTTAAACATTGTTATATCACACTTTTATTATTTTAAGGAGAATGCAATGACCTTGGTTGATAAAAACCTAATGGGGCAGAGAAGTCAGCTAAATGGATAAAGTACACAAGGATGAAGTCTTGGGTTCAGATCCTGGCACCCTTGTTAAATCTGGGTAGAGAGATCCTTGTCTATAAGCTTATGGCTGGAGGAGGTGGTAGAAGGGTAAGGCACAGAAAGGTGGACCCTGGAGTTACTGGCCAGAGGGTCTAACCAAACTGGTGACCTTTAGGTTTAATGAGAGAATCTGTATCAAAAGTTAGAACAATGTGATAAAGGAAGATGCTAGGTGCACACAGAGTCAGTCAGACAAATACTCAGATGCACACACACACACACACACACACACACACAGAGCACACGAAGAGAAAATAGCTGCTCTATGACCTCCACCTTTCCCCACACTTTTCTTTGCTTCCCTCATGGTGCGTTGGGGTCGAAGCTACAAGGATACTGTCTCCAGCTACTTTATGTTTTTGCTTTCCAGTTGCCTTTGTCCATTGTTGACTTTTCCTACACAATGCTTCTAATTGTGAATTCATTTTTGAAGGCATCATCCGCTTCCTTTATTGATTTAACCAACTTCTTTCAAGGCTTTCTTCTTAACTTGCAAAGTAGATTCTATTGTAAACTTTGTACCTCTCATTCATTTGCTGTTTGTTATTTATTTTCCCCACAAAAAGTGTCATCTCTACACAAACGTTGTTATCTGTGTATGTAAGTGTGTGTTCTGTAGTTATTTCTCTGTGACCCTCTCATCCCCACTGCATGTTCCATCTTCTTCCTTGCTGCTTGTTTGGAAATCACACATTGAATTTCTCTGTATTTATTATAGTGTCTTTGGTGTGCATGTGCCATTGAATAGGCCTCAAATTCAATCAAGTCTTTACCTTCTCTTTAAACTATGGACTCTTAGAATATTTCATGCTGATTGCCTCATTCCCAGGTTAGAGCTATTTTAAGCCAATATTTTAGATCTGTCTTCCTTTTATACTCAGAAAATGAGAACTATTGGCTTTTGTTATTTCATGTAATCAGTGTCAGTGATTCCTTAGGTTTAGATGTGTGCTTACAGGTTTTTTGTTTGTTTGTTTGTTTTTGTTTGAGATTTTTTTTATGACTCACCATCACTCTTTTGGGTTTGAGATATTCCTCTGGGATAACTTCCTTCTAAAATAAAATAGTCTAGATCTTTTGTGATGTGAATCTTGTTGGTAGCTTGATTTGATTGAGACATGCCTAATAAATTAGTAGAACACACTTCTGTGGAGCATTTTTGTTTGTTTGTCTTAGTTAACTAAGGGGAAAAACCAACCATGAATGTGAACAACGCTATCCAGAAAGTTCAGAGCCTCGACAGAACAAGAACGCTGAGGAGGGAGATAGATAACAGAATATGCTGCTTCCTGGCTGCCATGAGGTGACCAAATGCTCAACACACACTCTTGACACCATGTTATCTTCCTTACCAGAGCCTGAGCGAACAGTCTTTCCTTCTTTGAAATTGTTCAGATATTTATTGCAATGGTGAAAATTCCAAGATAATGTTTTTTAAAAAATATTTATTTATTATGTATACAGTGTACAGAAGAGGATGCCAGATCTCATTATAGATGGATGTGAGCCACCATATAGTTGCTGGTAATTGAACTCAAGAACTCTGGAAGAACAGTCAGTGCTCGTAACCTCTGAGCCGTCTCTCCAGCCCTGCAAGATAGTGTTTTAATGAGAGTATGCTGCTAGTTGGACATGACTTTGCTTGCAATGTCTTTATTTTGCTCTTGCTTTATTAAGTCTCTTTTTGTACTTTCAAGTCACAATTTCAATCTTTTGGCTTCCACTCTTGTTTCAGGGAGAACAGTTGTTAATCTAGCTGTTAATCTTTGGAGAGATACTGTTATTGTTATTATTAGGCCACTTTTGTATCTTCCAGATGATTTTGTTTGTTTTAATATATCTATGGGTATGGATTTCCTTTTTACTTACCTTTTTGTATAAACTGAAGGCATGACCCTCCAAGGTATGGTTTAGGGACAGGTTTTTATTGCAGATATGAGGCAAAAAATATCCAGAAGCATCTAGAAGAGTCCAGAGAAGGGAGGGAAAGTAGCATGGAAAGCAGATTGGACCTGACCAAAAGAGGAGAGAGAAGGGGGTGGGCAAGAGAAAGAGACAAGAGAGAGAAGAAAAAATGGGGCATAATCAGAATATCAGGGTTATAAGAACAATGAGAAGCTGGGGTCAGGGGAGTCCATGAGCTGTGGGAAGTTTAGGGGAAGGGACAGAGTGAGAAAAGCCAGGATATTAGCATGGATGCTAACGTGTGTAAGAGGTGCTTGTGATACTGAGGGAGCCTGGAGGCCACCATGTGCTTTGGTCTGCTGATAGAGACCACAGATAAACATTTGTCCAGTGATAAGGGAACTGGTACCATTGGTGGAGGGAAATCAGCTTCCTGAGTTCCTGAGTGATGCTTGCTTTTTTCTGTCTGTCAGAATTTGGGGAAGTGAAACTTCCTTTGGTTCTGACAACCTTACCTAATATTCTTTGGATTTACTGAATCTGTCAGTTAGCATTTTCTGCCTATTTCAGACATCTCTCAGCTATTTATGTCCTTAAATTCTCATTAGCTGGAGACATAGTTGAGTGGTAGAATGAAGAGTTGACATATATGAGACCCTTGGTTCAACCAGCCAACCAACCAACCAAATAAAGAAATATCTTTCCCATTGCCCTAGCTCATTTTGAAAAACTAATTAGAAACACTAGTGTTTTCTCATTTCATGATCAACCATTTCAACTTATCTTTTCTATTTTTTGCCACAGAACCTTTTTGTCTATGTTCAGCTTATCTTCCTTTAAGAAAAAAAGAAAAAAAAATGTTTTGTTTGCCTTTCAATGTTCATACACCTCATGCACCCCTTGTGTCCAGAGCTCCCAAAGGCCAGAAGAGGAAGCTAGAGTCCCCATACTGGAGAGGTTGTGTGCTACCATATGAATTCTGGGAGTTGAAGCCAGGTTCTCTGGAAAAGTAGCTAATGTTCTTAACCTCTGAGTCATCTCTCCAGCCCCCAACCATCTCTCCAGCCCCCCAGCTAGTGTTCTTAACCACTGAGCCATCTCCCCAGCTCTCAATCATATGTTTCTTATAGTAGAAAATGACTTTAAAATCTAATCTCACCAATCAGTTAAGATCATGCACAGAGCTCTGTTAATGTTACACTATTATTTCTTTTCTTTTTTAACCTATTTTACCGCTAGGTACTAAGGTGGGCTCTCTTCTCTCTCTGGTCACAGTTGACAGGTCCAGGAACAGGCTGGGACCAAATCTATGCTAGGGATACTCAAAGCGGTCAAGGGCATCTCACTAGAGCTAATCCAGAGCATCAGTAATGTAAGCTTCAAATTAAACATCATTATTTCTAAAACTCCCAAAAAGTATGTTTAGGAGTGAAGGTCTCAGGTGATGGAAGAAATAGTTCTAATATAGTTTTTCTCAAACCACACTAAATTCATAGTGAAATCCTCATCATGTTGGTAGCTTCACTTCCTCCATTTTGTTCCTTAAATCATTGTGACAATGACTCTTAAAATGAAAGTCAAAATAAACAAAACCCACTAGGTGGTAGATGTCAGTTCCCCATGGATAGTAATTCTCTATGCTTACTTCTTGCTTCATGAGAAAAGACCTCTCAAATCCTCAGGTCAATCTTAATATAACTGTCTGTCTAAATATGTCTGAGTTAGTTAGTAACAATAAACAATGGTAATACACCATTTTAAAATGTCAAATTTTTCTACTTAAAAAGGTTCTGATAAGGTTTAGGTTTTTTAAATTGTAATATATTGTTTTACAATATTCTTTAAAAACAAGGTTATAAAGCTCAGTACAGTAGAGACACTATACTACTTCATTGTAGTAGCTTCTTCTTCAAGTTGGTATAACCCCAGGTTGATATTGTTACTGTGGGTCACATGGTTAAGTTACTTGGTAAAGACCAAGTTACTAAGTGTCAGAGCCTGGATACCACCTGTATCATAATGTCCTAAGTCATCATAGCATGTGGAGGCATTTTCTAAAGTCTTCAGAGCTATGTGGGATGCCTCCTACAGTTAGCCTATGGATTGATCTTCTAATTTTGTAAAAACAAACAAACAAAAAAAAAACTACAGTCACTAGAGGGCAGCTCTTCCGATCCTCCAGTACAGATCGCTTCTTTGTGTAAATCTATAATTTAAAATTCGTACACCATGAGTCAAAACATTATTTTCCTTTTATTAAAAAATAGATTCTCTTCTCATATACCATATCCTGACTAAAGTTCTCTCCCTTCCCAGGGCCTCCTCTCCACCTTCCCTTCCTTCCAGATCCCTTTTTATCTCTCCTTAGAAAGGCAGCTTTCTAAGAGACAACAACCAGGCTTGACAAAATAAAATATAATAAGATAAAAACAAAAACCATTCCACTGAGGCTGGACAAGGAATTCTTGCTGAAGAAAAAGAGGCCCAAGGGCATGTATGAGAATCATAGCATGTGATGACTCACTCATTTTCATATTCAGAAGTCCCATAAAATATTAAGGTGAAAGCTATAATAAATACCCAGAGGTCCTGGTACAGGCCTGTATGGGCCCCATGCTTGCTGCTTCAGCCTCTGTGAGCTCATATGAGCCTTGTTCAGTTTAGTCAGATGGCCTTGTTCTGGTGTCTTCCATCCTCTCTGGCTCTTAAGGGAGGGATGTGATAGAAACATTCTATGAATAGCTGGGTGTTCTAAGGACTCTCTCTTTCTCTCTATGCTTAATGTCTAGCTGTGGGTCTCTGTATTTGTCCCCATCTGCTGCAGGAGGAATCTTCTCTGATGATGGATGAATGAAGCACTGATTTATGAGTATAGCAGAATATCATTAGAGACCATTGGATTGATACCTCTTTTTCTTATTTTTCAACTAGTTGTGTTTGATTTTACCCTAGGTCTCTGAGCTATCTAATCTCTGATTCTTGGCCACCCAAGCAGTAATTTCCATCTCGTGGAGCAGGATTTAAGTCAAATCAGACCTTGATTGGCTCCTCCCACAAGTTTTGTGCCATCACTGCCCTAGAGAAATTGATTAGGGGTCAAAGGTTTTATGATTGGGTTGTTGTTTACATTTCCTTTTGGTAGCCTACAGAGTACATTCCCACATCAAAGACACTAGAATGCAGAGGTGAAGGCTCCATGTAGACACCAGCTGGACTTCTCCATGTTTAATGATTTATATGAGTGCTGTCCTCAGCAATGGCACCTTGCTGTCAGTTTGTAGAGTACAACCCATCTGTCTTAGCAACAGACAGGGTTGTTAGGGGATTTCCATGGGACTTCTTTGCTAGCAACTCAACTGAATGCAACCCAGCCACTGTACTGGAAGCCTTTCTTAGTGACAAGGCATGGCTAGTTGGAACTCCATCTCCCCAATTATGAGAATTCATTGGGATCTTCACTGAGCAGAAAAATTTTTAGTAAAAAATATACACTTTGGATAGTTTAATGCAGGGATGTCTGCCACCTACTAGTTATTATAATCTTGTAAAGGAATGGGGAAGTAATGATGGCTGAAAATCAATACTTAGACCTTCTTTCCTGAAAGCCCCTTCTGCTCCTCCTGTCCTACCTTAAGACTACTGTTTGTGCAGAACGGTTTAGCCAGTGAATTTCCACCCTCTTCACTTGTGTAACTGTTATTTTTCTTGCAGATCCCAGATCAAGCCTTCCTTCCCCAGCCTCCAAGGCTGAGTAAATGCTTTAACAGGCAGATAAAACACATTGCCTGACCTTTGAACCGTGAATTCTTAAGGGTGGGGCTCATTCAGAGGGTGCCCTTGCATATCTGCCTCTGTATATTTATCTCAGCATTTTCTATGTTATGAAGGTGTCTCATCATCAAGCATCTATTTATTGCATGATGAATAAACAAATTAGGCTAATAAGAATTAAACACTGTCTAGTGCTTTTTGATAGGCATCGTGACAAACCTTAATAAGCTAAAGGTATGTGTGCGGGGTGTGTGTGTGAAATTATCTGTGTTGTAGGATATTTGATCATGTGGTGTGAAAATCCATTACTGTTTCCCTTGCCTGCCTAGGCACCTTCTGCTGGTTTAATAAAATGCTGAATGGCTAATAGCTAGGCAGGAGAGAATAGGTGGGACTTCTGGGAGAGAAAGAACTCTGGGAAGAAGAGAAGCAGGAGCAAATTGGATGTTGAGAATGAAGAAGAGTTAAACAGCCATGAGGCAACATGTAGATTTAAAAGAAATTGGTTAATTTAAATTATAAGAGATAGTTGGAAATAAGGCTAAGCTAAAGCCTAGCTTTCATAACTAGTAAGTTTCAGAGTCATTATTTGGGAACTGTCTGTCCAAACAAAGTCCAACAACAAAGATCTATTATACATCTGTCTTAAGAAGTTTACCATATGGCAGGGAACAAAAAGAAATGTGACATAGATCTCAGGGTTCCACACACAAAGTTGGGGAGTCTTGTCATTTTCCAGAAAGAAGCTGCTTTCAACTGGCCAGGTGTGTCAGAACACTGTTGAGCAGGGTATGGAAAAAAAAATGTTCAAAGCCACCTTTGTAAATTCTTGTGGACTTGTGAGCATGCACATGCGTTAGGTGAGAGGTCAGTGTTGCTCTGCTCTTCTGAGTCCTTGGCATGCAAATCCCTCTATGGAGATTTGATTTCATAGTGAGTTCTCTCTGAAGATCAACTTCAAGTGAATGAATAGAATTTCCCTTTACTTGGCTTTCTCTAGTCAAGTTCAAGATCATTCCCCTCTCAAGTTAGCCCTCTTTACTGTCTCCAGCATATCCCTTTCACTCCTCACCCATGGTGATTCTACCACTGGCAGTCTCCTTCCTTCTGATGGGCACTCCTGTCAGCTTGCCTTTCCTAGAGTGCACAACTAATTGTGTTTCTCTCTTGCTTAAAGCCTTTCAAGGTCCTGTTGGCAGCTTAGACATAAAGCCTTAGGAGTCTAGGCTGTTCTGTCCTTCTCCAGCTTTCAAACCCTTCACATTTACTCATTCTGAGCCTGCATTGTGAAATATCTGTGGCTGAGGCAGTTCAGCCCTGAGATCATGACTGGGCTAACATCTGCTAAGAATGCTAGTCTCCTTGCCATGGTTACTTCATCTTCTTTACTTGAGAGATACCTGGTTATCCTTTAAGCTATAGTTTAATCATTGTGTTCTCTTATGAAATCATCATACCCTCCAAACCCTCCCCAAGATGCCAATACTAATGTTTGGCTTTTTTGTTTGTTTTGTTTTTGTTTTCCTTCTCATTGCCTCATCCAAGGGATTTAAATAGTTCTTAGGTTATCTTTTTGGAAAAAAATAAACATATCAAATCACCAAGTTGATATTGAAAGCCTAATTGGGAACTAGATAGTAGCTATTTAGTTTCTCTGTATGGAAAGTTCTCCATTGCATGTATAGGTATAGTTATATTGCAACTTACTTTGTTTACACTGTATAAAATAAATTATCTCCTTGGTTTGTCAGGCTGTCCTTTGATAGTTTTCAATATCTTTTGATAGGCTACACAGTAAATATTTGTTTAAGTCTTATGTTAGGCTAGATACTTGTTGACTTTAAAGAAAGTGTAGTCTTGGTTCCACTGGCCAGGCCTGATCACCTGACTAACATCACACACACTGGAGTCTGGGATAACCTTTTTCACACCTGGAAAGCTAAAAAGCCTCTCATCAGAGGATGTCAAGGATCTCACAGATTCTTATTTTGGATGGATCCTGTCTACAACTGACTAAAATACCTGATTGGTCTAATAAAGAGCTAAATGGCAAATAGCTAGGCAGGTGAAAAGACAGACAGAGCTGGACGGCAGAGAGAATGAATAGGAGGAGAGATCTGGGAGGAAAGAGAAAGAAAAGCCAGAGAAGAAGGGGGACATCAGGGGCCAGCTAACCAGCAGCCAGCCACCTACTCAACTCCTAGTCACCCAGCCATTCAGCTACCTAGCCACTCAATTACTCAGCCTCACAGTTACACAACTAGCTATAGAGTAAGATTTACAGAAGGAAGAGGGTGGGAAAATCCCAGAGGCAAAAGATAGATGGAATAATTTAGGTTTAGAGAGGCTGGCTAGAAATACACCAAGGTAAGCTTGAACATTCATAAATAATAATAAGCTTCAATGTGATTTATTTGGGAGCTGGATGGTAGGTCCCCAAAAGAACAAAAGAACAAAATCACAACAGAACTGCACCTGTAATTCTAATATAAAAGAAAAAAATTAAAAATGCTAGTGAAGTTATGGGTATGGGAGAAGAACCCACAGTTACTACTTGATAAAAACAATATAACCCTCAACAATAATCCACATATTTGTTTCTTATGTCCAGAGATAAGTGTGGCCCTCATCTTCTGGGTTTGTCAGGCTGTACATTGACAATTTCAATATCTTTTGATAGACTACACTGAAAATATTTGTTTAAGTCATATGCGAGGCTAGATATTTGTTGACTTTAAAGAAAGTATAGTCTTGGCTCCACTTGGCCAGGCCTGACCACCTGACTAATGTCACACACACTGTTTTCCCCTCCTCAAGAAATTTCTCCTTAAAACCTAAACCACAACCAATCATAGTACAGCACTGTGAAGCCCAGTCACAATGGATATGTCTACAAAAGACTCCAGCACCTAAGCCTCAGGAACATTTCCAAAAAGGGGATGGAAAGATGGCAAGAGCCGGAGGACCAGGGAGTATGTTGTGACAACGTGTCTCCTGATGATGCCAGCAACTACACCCAAGAAGTATCAGCATCATGACATCTAAACATGAGCTAGGGGGAAGAACTCATGGACTGGTTATCCAATACCAAACAATCAGCCTTGAAAGGATGCATGTGAGTAACATTGTACAGACTGAGCAGGTTATAATCAGAAATATATGTGGATCCACACATTGGCATGGTAACAACAGTTAATGAAAAAAGACACCATGAACGTGAGGGGCAAGGATGAGCAAATGAGAGGGTTTGGGGGAGAAAAAGGTGGAAATAAATGCTGTAGTTATCTTAAAAATAAAAGAAAAAAGAACGGGGCTGGAGAGATGGCTCAGTGGTTAAAAGAAAAAAGAACAAAAATCATGAAATCAAAGATAACTTTTTGTTTTGTCTTGGTCTTTTTTTTTTGTCTTATTGTTTTAATAGTTTGTTTTGATTTTTATATATTTTTGCTCTTTGAGAGAGATACTATAGAGTTGGGTTGATAATGAGATGGGAGAATTTGGGAATATTGGGAAAAGGTAAAAAATATGATCAAAACATATAAGAATTAATTTTGCATAAAAATAATTAAAAGAAAAACTAATAAAATTATGAAATAATGCAAGATTAAGTTCCAAGGGTCTGGAGTATGGGATATAAACCTTTGATTTATTTGCTAAGAGGGGAGATCTCTGTGTATTTATCATGCACACACATATAAAGATGGAGAGAAGAGATCTGCAGAAAGGGTGCATGCATGCACTTATGGCACAGATTCTGGTGATATTTGCATAGCTATACATTTATCTCCAAATTCAGCAAGTGCAAGACAAATTTTTGTATGTCATCTTATCTCCAAAAGGTGGTTTGTAACAAATATATTCATGTATGGTTAATGGATTTAGATGGGAGTGCCAAGATGATTTAATAATGAGAATTCTTTTCAAGTAGAATGCTGGGCCTGCCCAGGGAAGGGATGGGGAGTTGTGGAGAAAGAAAAGGAGACTTGATGTGGCGGGAGGGGGAAGGGACCTTGAATAAGGATATACAGGGATAGGAAAAAAAATCCAGAGGGAAAGCTGAACACAAAGTAATCTTATGTGTAGCAAATTTTTTGCATTATCATCCTTGATAAGTCATGCTTATGATTTTTATTTTCTTTATAGTTATTGTTAACTTATCAGCATTTTAAATTCAATTTACTGTTTTCCTTGATAAATACAAAATAAAAAAAACAAATAGAATGCTGGGGCAGCTGCAGTCTACCTGTCTATATAAATAGTTATGGAGTCCCCCACTTAACGCCATTATACAAATGTTAACTCAAAATGACCAGGCACTAAGACAAAAAAACTAAGACTATAAAACTCTTAGAAGACAACATAGGATTACAATATTTTTAATTATCTTTGGCCAATGCGTAAGTTCTTAATGACAAAATCATGATAATGAATAAAAAAATTGGATGATCTCAAAACTGTGTTTTACAAAAAGTTCAAGAAAGTAGAAATAAGCTTACAGAGTGGAAGAAATAGACACAAATCTTATGATATGGGACTTTCTATAAATCTGTTCTTTGTTACGGGGACAATTCTAATGAAGAGCTAGTAGGAAATTGAAGAAAAATTATACTCATTGCAATAAATAAATAAAATGTATTATATTTATGTAGTAGAGTATTATTTGGGAGGAGACTAAGAAAGAAGAGAGAAAATAGAAGAGGGGTGACTGATACACGATACAGACATGGGCGGTACTGCCTAGTGAATATATACCAATAAAAATAACAATTAAATAAATAAAAAACATCATAAGACCAAATAAAAGTTGTACATGTGCAGCCCTTGAGTGGTCCTCAAAGTTGTAAGAATTAAAGATCCCAGGAAGACAGGGCTGAAAGAAAGACAAAAAATTACTTTTGATAACATAAATGAATGAATTAAAAAAGAGTTGGCATATCTATCTATTGCTGCAACATGGCAAAATTTATGTTACAAGAAAGCAGTGATTCATAAAAGACCATGTATTAGTCAATGATGTTTGTGTGGAATATCTGTAATAGGCAGATTTACATAAGTCAAAAATAAATTCGTGTGTGGGTAATATGGGGAGGGACATCTGGGGATAATGCTCTTTTACACAGTAAAGATTTGTTATTTGTATTGGTTTAATAAAACACTGATTGGCCAGTAGACTCAGGAAGTAGAGGCTGGGTAACTGAAGTAGCAAAATTCTGGGAAGAGGAAAGGCAAAGAAGCAGAAGCCAGCCAGACACAGAGGAAGGAAGGCAAGACTGCTGCAGAGATAACAGGTACTAAGCCCTGTGGCTAAACATAAATAGAACCAGGGGTTAACTTAAAGTGTAAGAGCTAGTCAAAATATTCCTGAACTACTAGCCCAGAAGTTACTATAAAATTAAGCCTCTGAGTCAATTATTTAGGAAGCTGCTAGTGGATATTTGAGAGTTTCTGCTGCGTCTGAAAATTCTAACTACAGACAAGTGCTAAAAATTTCTCAATTGACAGTGTGGGGCTGATTCTACAAAAGTGTGACTACATTTTCAAACATTGAACTGCATACTTTAAATGGCTAATTTATGGGATGTATCCTACCTCAGTAAGTGTTCTTTTAAGTCAAGAACAAATTCAACGCAAACAAACTTTCTTTTCTTTAGAGATTCTATATGTGGAAGTTTTAGGAACTTGTTGAATTTTTAGATCCCTAGTTTAAATGGTGACAAACCTCTTCTTTACTGAACATTTTCTGGACATGCTTCAGGCAGGATTCCTTACATGAATACCGGGTCTCAGCAATTAGGAGGCCCTCAGGTCTTAGCACAACTGACTCCATGATGGAAATATCATTTAGGCCATAAAACTCAGCATGCAGATAGCACTACCAGGCAAAATTCATAGTTCTTGGAAAGTCTCTAAATGTACTAACCTTGCCTTTTAGCTTCTGTAGTTCTGCTTCTGGCTGTCTATTCTTGTTAACTGAGGTACTCATGACATGGTTTTTGAGAAAGGCTCACTACCCTGGGATCCTGAATACACACTGCAGTCACTGGCTGGCTAAAAAAGATTTTCTATTGGTTTAAACCCGAGTGTGAGTGGTCTTCTCTGGGGAAAGATCCTCCTAATACATGAACAAAGAAAGAGGCTTGGAAATTTTTATAGACAAGCACAGTTGCCCTTCTTTATCCATAGAGGATAAGTCCCCCCCCCACACACACATATCATAGTTATCTGAAACTTCCATCCACCCTGTCTTCTCCATATAGGTACAGTGCAGTTAGATATACTGCACAATGAGGTGAACAGGATAGTGTGAGACCTCAATGCTACTACTCTGCATATCATATGGTTTAAGACGCACATTATTAATCTCTGGAATTTCTTGTTTAGTGTTTTTTTGGACTTCAGGTAACATGAAATGATGAAAAGTCACATCTGGATTTAAAAGATTGTCACATGTCTTAGCCAGGGCTCTGTTGCTGTGAAGAGACACCACAACCATGGCAACTCTGACAAAGGAAAAGGTTTGGCCCATTATCAGCATGGTGGGAAGCATGGCTATACACGAGTAGACATGGCTCTAGAGGAGCTGAGAGTTCCACATCCAAATCATCAGACATCAGGAAGGAGACAAGATACTGGGCCTGGCTTGAGGATGGGAAACCCAAAAGACCACACCCTAGTGACACACCTTCTCTAACAAGGCCACACCTCTCCCAAGAAGGTCACTTTTAAATGACCAAGCATTCACATATGTGAGCCTATGGGAGCCCTTCCAAGGCTAACTATCACACCATAATATCATTTGATTTGTGAAGTCAACAAATGAATTAATTACTTTAGAAAGTCCTTCAAATCTTATAAAAGGCATTAAGGATAGGGATTTTGGATAGTGAGAACCTCATGAGGAGATCAGCATGACTTGAAAAACACAGTTGTAGTTAGAAGTTTTGATCCCACCAGAAACTTTCAAATACCCAGTAGCCATTTCCCAAATAAGACTTGGAGGCTTTATATTACAGTAACTGCTGGACCGGTAGCTCAAGCTTATACTAACCAGCTCTTATACTTAACCCCGAATTCTTACCTATGTTTAGCCAGGTGACTTGATACCTTTTTCTCAGTCCAGCATTCTTATCTTGCTTCCTCTGCATCTGGCTGGCCTTTCCTCTTCCCAAAATTCTCCTAGTCTGGTTGTCCTGCCTATACTTCCTGCCTAATTACTGACCAATCAGTTTTATTAAACCAATACGAATAACAAATATCTACAATGTACAAGAGCATTACCCCCGGTCAGTACTATACCAGGTGTGTGTATTTGATAGTGTGTTAGTTACTGTTCTCATATCTGTGACAAAATAGCTGACATAAAGCACCTGAAGAAAAACAGTCTCATTAAGAGCACAGTCCATCAGCATGAAGAATGAATAACAGGAATGTCCTGTCCTCGGTCACACTCACATCTGCAGTTGATAGAAACTTCTCTTCTCCAAAGAGAAGAACTTTGGAGGCATCTTCTTACTCCTTCTTTTCTCATTTTTAATCTCAGTTTACAGGATGGTGTTGCCCACAATCACATAAGCCTTCCTTGCGTTGAACATCCTAGAAACAGCCTCACAGACCCAGTCAGTGGATGTGTCACCTTGTGGTTCCAAACCCAGTCCTGTTGACAATGACAACCACCACAGTCAGGTCTTAATGGCAAATCTATTTGCCAGAAGTTGTTAGGAGTAGAAAGACTTTTAAAGGCCGACTCTCTGCCCTCAGGGAATTGAGGTCCTCTGGAGAGATACACTTAAGATTTTTATATTGAGTGCTATTTAGAGAGTTGGGTGGGAAGCAAAGAGCTGAGGGGTGATGTATCAGGGTTCAACTGTGTTGGATAGACCAGGAGAGAGAAAAGATACAGAGTAATTTTTTCTATGATGCTGTGCTTATGTTTCCTTAAGGGAAAAACTGCTTCCCAGGCTGAGAATCTGAGTGTGGGAAGAACATGTCTTTGGCTTGGTGTAATTTTCTCCTTTAGAAGTTTTGCTCAGAGGACACTAGGCACAGGGAGCAAGCAGTGAACCCTGGGCTTTGCCTGTTCTCATCTCTTAACCCACTGTTTTACTTCAGGGCAGTGTTTTCTGAGTTTTCCCCTTAAATTATACCTCTCTCTCTCTCTCTCTCTCTCTCTCTCTCTCTCTCTCTCTCTCTCTCTCTTGCGCGCGCAGTATTTAAAAACAAATTCCAGGAACATTGAAATTTCACATTTTGTGTTTCAGTGTGAGAAGGGACTATCACCATTTACCATTACCACACATGAAATTGTAACAATAATCCATCAATATCCTTTAGTATCTAGCTCATATTTAAATTGCCTTGTTTGTGTAACAAATGTCTTTTTAAAGGTAGGTTTTATCCAATTCAGAGATCCATACATGTCCACACGTTGTCCTTTTACTTTTTTTCTTTTTCTATATCTATCTGCATCAGCAAACTTCTATTTTTCCTTTCAATTGATTAAAGAGAAATTCTGGGTCTGATTACTCCTCCATTGTGGTGGTGTTGTCTGACAGGCTATCTTACCTCTGTCTTGTACATAAATTGAAAATATTTTATATCCCACTTTTACTGGTCTTGAATCGGTGGCCCTGGTAACAGCCTGACTCCTTCATTGAAAACAGCAGTTCTTGGATTGATAGCAGCTAAGTAAACACACAGACGTCTACTTCAACACACTGTGTATATTGGGGCCCTATCTTACATGATAATGTCAATGTTTGTTGATTATCTTGTCACTTGCCTAAGAGGAAAAGCATTGGCTTCTCTGTAAAATGGCTAATTTCTAATTCTATCACTTCTTAGGGTTGGTAGCTTGTTTTACCATATACATAATAATTTGAAAAGCTCTCTCCCTTATCAATTAGGGGTACTTGATTCTATTAATATACCCATTCAAGAAAAACAGGTTAAATTCTAATCATTTTCATACTATCAGTGTCCAGAACAAAAAGTTGTGACTTTCTCTTTTTTTTAATAATGATTAATAACACAATTTTCTTTTTCCTTTAAAAAAAAGCATCTCTGTGAGTTTAAAGACAAGAATATGTATTTGTTTTCATTTTTATTTATGTATATATGTGTGGTTTGTGGGAATGCATGCCATATGTATGTGTGTAAAGAGAGCATAACATCACTCCTAGAGTTGGGGTTACAGATGGTTGTGACCTGCTAGACATGGGTCTTCTGAGAAAGCAAGAAGTGCCTCTAACTGCTGAGCCACTTTTTCATGCCCAGAGTTTTTATATATCCAATCTATTTCATTTTTTTGTTAGCCATTCCTTTTAAGATTCACTGTCACACCATTTGACTGTGGAGTATCCTCCCAGGGGACTTCTGTACTTGGTTGGTGCTCTCCTTGCTTCCTGGAAAAAGATGTCACAGCTTTCTGAGTTGCCTTTGATCTGGAGTCAGGCATTTCTGTAGGTAAAATTAGATCTTTATTTGGGAAATGAATATCAGAGTCATAATTTAGGTAAATATGAATATTAACACTATTAGGCACATAGAGTTTAAACTTTACACAGTTGACAGAGATAAGAAATTCATATCCTTGCCAGTTCCGGGACCAGGGGCTGTCTGTGGAGCTTGTCCCCACACACTCTGTAGCAGACAGAGATAAACTTGGTCTGCCAGGGTCCCCCCAGCTGCTGCTGAGGAAATTTGCACAGCCTCGGCCTCCTTCCTCCAACTGATCAATCAGAGAAGGATTGAAGACTTGAAATCCAGTCCCCTGCCCAGAGATGAGGTAGAGATTGAGCAGACCTTTTATTCAGAGGTGACAGTAGACACACAAGCCCGCGTGCCACAACTGACTAGGTAACACCTAATCGTGAACCACTGAAGCCATGGGCAGATGCCAGTGCAAAAATATATATAATAATGTAAAGGACAACAAGATAACTCCAGAAGAAAGTGGCGGTCCTACAACTACAGGACGTGAACTGAGCAATGAAAAGGAAACAGAAGGAAGCAACACCAAAAATTCCTTTTTGATGATCATCGAAGCTCTCAAAGAAGATATGAAAAAAATGCCTTAAAGAAATAGAAGAAGATACAAACAAAAAATTGGAAGAGATGAACAAATCCATGAAAGAAAACCAAGAAAAAGTAAACCAAAAAATGAAAGAAACATGCCAGGAACTAAAAACTAAAATAGAAGCAACAAAAAAGGCACAAAATGAGGCAAAGATGGAAATAGAAAACCTGAAAAAAAAAAACTGGAACTACAGATACAAGCATAACCAGCAGAGTTCAAGAGATGGAAGATAGAATCTCTGAAGTGGAAAACTCAGTAGCTCAAATAGATGTATCAGTCAAAGAAAATGCTAAAAGCAAAAAAGCCATAACTCAAAATTTTCAGGAAATCTGGGACACCATGAAAAGACCTAACTTGAGAATAATAATAAGAAGAAGAAGGAGAAGAATACCAGCTGAAAGGCACAGATAATGTATTCAATAAAATCGTAGAAGAAAACTTCCCTAACCTGAAGAAGGAATGCCTATAAAGATACAAGAAGCTTACAGAACACCAAATAGATATGACCCACAAAAAAGTCAGCGGGCCACATTATAATCAAGCCACAAAACATACAGAACAAAGAAAAAATTTTAAGAGCTGTTAAAGAAAAGGGCCAACTTACATATAAAGGCACACTCATCAGAATAACATCTGACTATTCAATGGAAACGATGAAAGCTAGAAGGGCTTGCTCAGAAGTTATACAGACACTAAAAGTACATGGTTACCAAACTAGAATACTATACCCTGCAAAATTATCAATCACCGTAGACAGAGTAAACAAGATATTTCATGACAAAGTCGGACTAAAAGAATATCTATCTACCAATCCAGTGCTACAGAGAGTATTAGAGGGAAAACTCCAACCTAAGGACCCCAGATGCACCCATGAAACCACAAACAATCAATAATTCCACAGAAGAATACTCCAGAGAAAGGAAATACAAACAAGTTACCACCAAAAAATGGCAGGAAATATCAATCAGTGGTCACTAATATCCCTTAATATCAATGCACTCAACTCTCCTATAAAATGTCACACACTAACAAGATGAATACAACAACAGAAGCCATCCTTCTGTTGCCTACAAGGAACACACCTAAACCACAAAGACAGACACAGGCTTAGAGTAAAGGGTTGGGGAAAAGATTTTGCAGTCCAATGGTCCTAAGAAACAAGCGAGGGTTGCCATCCTAATTTTTAACAAAATAGACTTTAAGCTAAAAGCAATTAAAAGGGACCAAGATGGTCATTACTTATTCATCACAGGAAAAATTGGTCAAGAGAAAATTTCAATCCTGAATATTTATGCCCCTAATATATGGGCACCTACCTATGTAAAAGATACACTGCTAAAGCTCAAATCCCACATCAATTCTTACACTCTAATAGTGGGAGACTTCAATACCCCAATTTCAACCCTGGATAGGTCAACCAGACAGAGACTCAACAGAGAAATAAGGAGCATAAAAGAGGTTATGATGCAAATGGATTTTTAATAGATATCTACAGAAGCTTCCACCCAAATGCAAAGGAACATACATATTTCTCAGCTCCTCATGGAACTTTCTCCAAAATTGACCACATAATTGATCATAAAGCAAATATCAATAGATACAAAAAAATGGAAATAATCTCTTGTATCATATCGGACCACCAAGGCCTGAAGTAAGAGTTCAACAACATCAAAAAATCAAAGAAAGACTACCAACTCATGGAAACTTAACATCATTCAGCTGAACCATCTCTGGGTTAAGAAAGAAATTAAGAAAGAAATCACAGTCTTCCTAGAATTTAATGAAAATGAATCCATAACATATCCAAACTTGTGGGACACAATGAAAGCAGTCTTAAGAGGAAAATTCATAGCGCTAAATGCCTACGTGAAAAACCTAGAGAAATCTCACACTAGAGACCTAACAGCTCAGCTGAAAGCCTTAGAACAATTAGAAGAGAACTCACCTAGAAGGAGTAGATGGCAGAAAATAATCAAACTTAGAGCTGAAATCAATACAATTGAAACAAAAAGAACAATACCAAAAAAAATCAATGAATGTAAGAGTTTGTTCTTTGAGAAAGTCAACAAGATAGATAAGCCCTTAGCCAAACTAATCAAAACACAGAGAGAGAGTGTTCAAATCAACAAAATCAGAAATGAAAAGGGGGACATAACAACAGACCCCCAGGAAATCCAGAGAATTATCAGATCATACTTTGAAAATCTATATTCCACAAAAATGGAAAACTTCGAAGAAATGGACAGCTTTCTGGACAGGTACCATCTACCAAAATTAAATGAAGATCAGATTAGTTACCTAAACAGACCTATAACCCTCAAGGAAATTGAAGCTGTCATTAAAAGCCTCCCCAAAAATAAAAGCCCTGGTCCAGATGGTTTCAGTACAGAATTCTACCAGACATTCAAAGAAGAATTAATACCGTTACTCCTCAAACTATTTCACACAGTAGAAACTGAAGGAATATTGCCAAATTCCTTTTATGAGACCACAATTACTCTAAAACTCAAGCCACACAAAGACACAACAAAGAAGATGAATTACAGACCAATTTCTCTCATGAATATTGATGCGAAAATTCTCACCAAAATTTTAACAAACCGTATACAATAATGTATAAAAAATATCATCCACCATGACCAAGAAGGCTTCATCCCAGAAATGCAGGGCTGGTTTAACATAGGAAAAACCATAAATGTTATCCATCATATAAACAAATTAAAGGAACAAAACCACACGATCATATCCTTAGATGCTGAAAAAGCCTTTGACAAATCCAACACTTCTTTATGATTAAAGCCCTGGAGAGATCAGGAATACAGGGAGAATATCTAAATATAATAAAGGCGATTCACAAGAAGCCAACAGCCAGTATCAAACTTAATGGAGAAAAACGCAAAGCAATCCCACTAAAATCAGGAACTAGACAAGGATGTTCTCTCTCTCCTTATCTATTCAATATAGTTCTTGAAGTTTTAGCTAAAGCAATAAGAGAACAAAAGGAGATTAAGGGGATACAAATTGGAAAAGAAGAAGTGAAGCTATCTCTATTTGCAGATGATATGATTATATACATAAGTGACCTACCAAATTCTTCAAAGGAACTGTTATGGCTAATAAACACCTTCAGCAATGTAGCAGGATACAAGATTAACTCAAAGAAATCAGTAGCTCTTCTATACACTAAAGATAGAAGAGCTGAAAAAGAAATAAGGGAAACAGTACCCTTCATAATAGCTGCAAATAGTATTAAATACCTTGGAATAACTATAACCAAAGAAGTAACAGACCTATTTGACAAAAATTTTAAATCATTGAAGAAAGAAATTGAAGAGGATATCAGAAAAAGGAAAGCTCTCCCATGTTCCTGGATTGGTAGGATCAACATAATAAAAATGACAGTTCTACGAAAGGCAATCTACAGGTTCAATGCGCTGCCCATCAAAATCCCAACACAATATTTTTGGGACCTTGAAAGAACAATACTCAATTTCATTTGGAATAACAGGAAAGCCAGGATTGCCAAAACAATTTTACTCAACAAAAGAACCTCAGGAGATATCACCATCCCTGACTTCAGGTTATACTCTAGAGCTACAATAACAAAAACAGCCTGGTACTGGCATAAAAACAGGCTTGTGAATCAATGGAATAGAATTGAGGATCCAGACATTAACCCAAAAACCTATGAACACCTGATCTTTGACAAAAAGGCCCAAAATATTCAATGGAAAAAAGATAGTATATTTAACAAATGGTGTTGGCATAGCTGGATGGAAGTGTGTAGAAAAATGCAAATAGATCCGAGCCTGTCACCCTGCACAAAACTCAAATCCAAGTGGATCAAAGACCTCAACATAAACCCAGCCACTTTAAACTTGATAGAAAAGAAAGTGGGAAATACACTTCTACAAATTGACACAGGTGACCACTTCCAAAATATAACACCAGTGGCACAGACACTAAGGTTAACAAAGAATAAGTGGGATCTCCTGAGGCTAAGAAGCTTCTGTAAAGCTAAGTACACTGTCAATAGGACAAAACAACAGCCTACAGAATGGGAAAAGATTTTCACCAACCCTACAAGTGATAGAGGACTGATCTCTAAGATATATAAAGAACTAAATTATCTAGAGCCCAAAACCTTGAATAACCCAATCAAAAAATGGAGTACAGATCTAAAGAGGGAATTCTCAGCAGAAGAATTACGAATGCCTGAAAGGCACCTGAAAAAGTGCTCATCATCTTTAGCCATCAGAGAAATGCAAATCAAAACAACTTTGAGATACCACCTGACACCTGTTAGATTGGCTAAGATAAAAGGCACAGATGACAGCCTATGTTGGAGAGGATGTGGAACAAGAGGAACACTCCTCCATTGTGGGTGGGAGTGTAAGCTTGTTCAGCCACTTTGGAATGCAGTATGGTGGTTTCTCAGAAAATTGAGAAACAATCTCTCTAAATGACCCAGCAATACCACTTCTGGGTGTCTACCCTAAAGATGCACAGTCACACTCCAAAGGCATTAGCTCAACTATGTTCATAGCAGCGTTATTTGTAATAGCAAGAACCTGGAAACAACCTAGATGTCCCTCAACTAAAAAATGGATTAGCAAACTGTGTTACATCTACACAATGGAGTACTACTCAGCAGTAAGAAAAAATGATATCCTAAAATTTTCAGGAAAATGGATGGATTTGGAGAATATTCTACTGAGTGAGGTATCACAAACTCAGAAAGTTTAGCAGGGGATGTACTCCCTCATTAGTGGACTCTAAACAAACAAACAAACAAACAAGAAAAAAGCAAAGCATGCCCAAGCTGCATACCACAACCACTGAACAGCTTGGGATCAGAAACACCCTAGACTGATACCTTGGATCCCACTACCCCTAGAGGAACACCTGACTCACTCTTGAGGGAGGGTGGAGAAAACTGCATCTGCCAAGAATGGAGACTGAACTAAGCAATATTGGGGTAGTGAGACCATGTGACTGCCTGCAGCCTGCCCATGGATGGGATGGGGATTTGTGGAGAAGGAAGAATGACCTGATGTGGTGGGAGGGGTTAGGGACCTTGAATAAGAATATACAAGATTAGAAAGTGTGACTTCTTTGTTAATAATAATAATAATAATAACTTAAAAAAGAAATTTATATCCTCAAATGCAAGTATTTTTCATAGATCATAGTGACATTTAAAACTTACTTTATTTTTAATTTATGTATATGGTGCATTGGCTGTATATATGGCTTTATATCACCTGCATTCTGTGCTCACAGAGATCAAAAGAAGACATTGGATTCTTTGGAACTGTAATTATAGACAATGTGAGCCACTAGTTGGGTGTTGAAAATAGAACCTGAGACTTCTGGAAGAACATCCAGTGCTCTTAGCCACTGAGCCATCCCTCCATCACACATAGTATTATTTTCAAATAATAATATCATTACAAGGTTTTTAATAACCTGGATTTTTCTTGTTCTTTACTTAAAAACTTCAGTATCTACAACATGTAATAATTTGCTTTATCCCATTATGTACACAAACTAGTTCAAACAGATTCTTAATAGATAAGATAGCTAGTATAAGTTAAACTTAGGTTGTACTCCATTTTGTCCTTATAATACATCCATCAGGGATTTACAGTAGTCATAATTTGAAGTTATTAGTGTAACATTTTTTCTATATGATCATGTTACTAATTTGGTGGTTGATTAATATCAGATGATTATTGTAAAGTGAATTGTAAAACATAAATCTATAATATTTGTAAGTCTTCATGAAACCAACAATATTTATATAGCAATTTCCCCAGAGAAATCTTGCTTTAAACATTATTCTTTCTTCATGTCCTTTTACACACCCTGTGGAGAATCATTTTCAGGTATATTTATTTAACTTCTTTTGTGTTTAATTTGAAAAATGTAAAAAAACACTTGTATGGACACACACTGAATAAATGTGATTTTAAAAAAACCTACAAGACACACAATATAATAAAATGCTAACATTTTCTTTCTCATGCTCAATGGGCCTTCTGCATGCCCATCATACAGTCTGCCACTGAGTCATACTTGCAGCCCTATAACACTAATGTGACTAAAAGCTGTTGTATATCCTGCAACATTCTATATCTGTGTATGGCTTTTGTTCCCTAAATTTGATTTCTAGTTACTGTAAGTTATGACAGAGTACCTTTATTCCATATATTTTCATACTTTTGATGGTTTACAGAGCTGCATGAAGGGTAGTACATGGCTCTGTGGGTAAAGGGACTTGTGTCAAGCTTGGAACACACACGAAGGAGAGTCCACTCCCAAAGTTGTTCTGACTTTCCTCTGTACGCGTGCTCGCACGCACACACGCACGCACCCTTCCCCCTTTAAAAAAATTCTTGGATTGGTTTAGAGGACATCCTTGGCTGTTTCAGTTTTCGCTCTTTTCTGAGAGAAAATTGTGTAGCAATACCCATGTCTGTCCACTAGATGGCAATGCAACATAGCAACCTGCTTTGGGGCAATCCTTTTTTTTTTTTTTTTTTCTTCCTTCTTTATTTTGTATTTATCAAAAAAAAAAAAACACAGTAAAAAGAATTTAAAATGTGGAAGAGTTAACAATAACTATACAGAGGATAAGAATGATAGGCATGGCTTATCAAGGGAAGAAATATAAATAAGATTGCTACACCTATATTTTCTTTGTGTTCATCTTTCCCTCTGAATTTTTTTTTCCATCCCTGTATATCCTTATTCAAGGTCTCTTCCCCCTCCCAACACATCTGGTCATTTTTTTCCTCTGCAACTCCCCATCCCCTCCCTGGGCAGGGAGCAGACAGTCCCATGGTCCCACTGACCCAGTAATGCTTAGAT
>PVIH01020884.1:0-31191 GCA_004025045.1 Sigmodon hispidus | reverse complement strand
ATTTCTTTAAGGCTTTTTTTCATATCTTCTTTCAGAGCTTCGATGATCATCAAAAAGGAATTTTTGGTGTTGCTTCCTTCTGTTTCCTCTTCATTGCTCAGTTCAGGTCTTGTATTTGTAAGATCACCACTCTCTTCTGGAGTTACCATGTTGTCCTTTGTATTATTATGTAATTTTTTGCACTGATGTTTGCCCATGGCTTCAGTGGTTCACAATTAGATGGCTCCTGGTCGGTTGTGGCACTTGGATTTGTGTGCTTCCTGTCACCCCTCTGGTCAGGGTCTGAGTCTGTCCTTCAGTGACCCCTGCAGATGTTGGCTTGCTCAGTTTGAGGTGGCGGCAGGTAGCCGTGCAGCTTCCTTCAGCAGGAGTTGCGGGTCTGGTGACCTGCAGAGTTTATCCGCCCCTGCTCCAGAGTGCGCTGGGACTCTGCACACAGCACTTGTCCTGGGAGCGGAAGCAGAAGCTATCTACTTTCATAAATTTATAAGCACTTTTGCACCAGTGTTTCTTGTATGATCTAATACCTTTTAATGAAAGAATAGTATAGAAGTATTGCTCACTTATCAATTCATAAAGGTTGAGTTATTTTTTATTAATGTTCTAAATAACTAGAGGTGTAACTACAGATAAGATTTAATTAATATGATCAATAAAATTATAATCTGCTTAATTTAGACATTAAAAAATTTTCCATCGTGATGTAAACTATAAAATATGCATGCTTTTTACTTTACTTATGATAAATTAATTATAAATATATTATTATAAATAAGAGTTAAAATTTCAGTAACATTTAAGTGGCCAATAATACCACAGTGTTTATTTACACAGAATATGATTAGAGGTGGACAATCTATACCTTTGTAAATGAATATTTTGGCTCGATGTGAATGTAGCCTAGATCTTTGCTATGCATTGATTAAGCTTTAGTAGAACTTGCTTGTCAATGACTCTATAGGATGAATCACATTGAATCCAATCTAAAAGAGACTAAATTGAAACTTGAAAGGAAAAAAAATCGAAGAGTATGAATTGAAACTTGAAAAAAAATTACCTTAGGGCAATTACACAACAGTCAACAGGATTAATTTATCCACCTGATTTACATGTAAAATATTGTAAATAATGTATTCATTTACCTGAATACTTGAGGCTTCAAGGTCAAGTTTTACTCCCTATTCTGATGATTTAGGCAACTTGTTTTTTCTTTTATTTTTTGAATATCATCAGAATTGCTTCATCATCACTTGGGTTTATGTGAGAAAAAGAAGGGTTTTTTTGTTTTTTTTTTTTTTTAAATAAAACAAAACACCAAGTTATTTATTAACAATTGTTTTCACTCCAATCATTTTTCTCCATATCTGGAAATTTGAAAATAATATTTAGTTACCTTTCCTGTTTCTTAATATACATTAACTTATTATTGATGTTGTAAGTTATTGTGGGTGTGTATGTATCCTATGTGTTTAACTATGTCTGTATAGATCTGCATTTTTATGTGATCTGAAAAAAATTGTTTTATTAATAACATAAGCATTTGTCTATCTGTTCATATATATGTGTTCATATATGCCTTATGTATCTATATCTTTTGATCTATATGTCCTTATATATAAAGAGTATATCAGAAGAAGAGAGTGTGTCATTTGGTAAAGTTTTATATTGATTTTACTTGGCAAACCCAATGATATACCTAACTGATACTAAATAGTCGGGCTATTTTCATTAAATGCATGATATCTACTTTGTGAGTTATCATGTTGCTTTGGAAAAAAATAATGTTTCTTTTTTTTAATTATTATGAACAAAGAAGTCACACTTTCTATCCTTATATATCCTTATTCAAGGTCTCTTCCCCCTCCCACCACATCAGGTCATTCTTTCTTCTCCACAACTCCCCATCCCCACCCTGGGCAGGCAGCAGGCAGTCCCAAGGTCCCAAGGTCCCAATATTGCTAAGTTCAGCCTCCATTCCTGGCAGATCCAGTTTTCTCCCCACAACCTCAAGACTGAGTCAGGTGTTCCTCGAGGGGGAGTGAGATCCAAGGAGTCAGTCCAAGATGTTTCTTATGTAAGCGGCTGGGAGTAAAAATGATGCTGTGGCAGAGATGAGTAAGAATAAACCTGATGTGAAAGACCAAGGAGAGAAAGAAAGACTATGCTAAGAACTGTACTCACAACCTCCTTAGAAAAGCCCTGGGTGAAAAGCCTTTCTCCAGTGAAAAGCCTGAATTGATGTGTGTGAGTCTGAGTTTGACATCTACTTTCTTGTTCTCCCAGGTGTCTGAAATCACTTCAAGGTTTTCAAATAAAAGAAGCCTTATCTAGACTTCTGTGTATCCTCAGTGTAGTGCTTTCTCTTCCAAGGGTGACTTTGCCTTCATGCTTTTACTTTTGAGTTGGGTATGCTTTTCTTTTCTCTTAAAGTTCTCTTATCATATTTTTGACAAGGTATTTCTCCTCCCACACTCCACTTATTGTACTCTACTCTTAAGTCTTATCTCAGCAATATTATTTTTCTCTCTCTCTTCCTCTCATTTTCCCTCCTCTACTCCATTTTCCCCTAAAACAACTAGATATGTTAGTACTGCATTAAAATGTAGTCAGTATAAGAAAATTTTGTTCCCTTCCTCTCAATTACAATTATTTTACTAAATCTGAGAAACCCTGTAATTCCATTTACCTTTAGTAAACTTAAATTTAAATTAAAATAGTAAATATTTATTATATAGCAGAGAGTAAATTTGGAACTTGCTATCACAATTAAATGTCTAAGTGACAAATTTCAATTATAAAATTGTTATAAGTTTCACCCACCTGACCTACTTGCATACCTTAATATTTTCCTGTAAAATATTTGTTGAGGCCCACTAAGAAGTCCAGCACAGCCTCTGCTTTTCTACAGTCTGACTACTCCTGCACCTACTTGGCATTCATTCACTCACTAATGTGTCATATAATCAATTCCCTGCCCCCCCCCTTTTTTTCTCATGGCGTACTCAAATTTTCATTTAATCTCTTAATGAGTTCCTTACCAATATTTTACTAGAATGAGACATTAAGTAACTTATAAATGAGAAAAATGCAAAAACCGAACATAGGCATTCTCTCACTTAAATATAAGATCATGCTGTGTGAGTTCAGCAGTCAAATTGTCACCAATCCTAGTGTGTAGGGAAGGCACACAATGTTGGGGAGCAGGTGATGCTGCCCTTCACCTTGTGACATTCTTTCTAAAAAACAAAAAAGAAAAAAAAAAAACACTTTATTTGTTTATTTGCCTGAAACTGGAACTACAGAGAGTTGTGAGCTGCCATGTGGGTGCTAGGAATTGAACCCGGGTCCTCTGGAAGAGCAGCCAATGCTCTTAACCGCAGAGCCACCTCTCCAGCCCCATTTTGTGACATTCTTAACCTAGACAGTAATGTATCTGATTGCAATCATGCACATCAAAGCATACACATTTTTGTCTGATTTCTAAGTAGTGTAAAATAGTACTTCTTAGAATTTAATAGTTTACAATTTTTTTAACTGATTATTTAATCTGACCCATACTTTTGATTAAAAGGAAGGAATATATATTTCTTTATAAAATTATAACTTTAAGCCCTGGTAAGAAAAAATTATTCCGATCTTACAACTTATAATACGATGAATATTTATATATATATACATATATATATATACACCTTACATTCAACAAAAAGTATTGTTTTCTTAGAAAATTATGGGCAACAGGAGTTTAGAACAATTTTACTGCAGATGACTCATGAATAAATTCTGTTTTCAATGTAGAAGGTCTCTTTCTTGCTCCATTATTAGGTGAAATAAACCCAAGGACAAGAAAATCAAGAAGTAATCCTTTTGGCAATCTTGTCATGCAATTTCTGCAAAACATTCCCTGCAGTGCAGGATTGTTCAAAGCTTCACATGCTGAGACTCACTCACTGTGAAAAAAAAAATTGTTGAGTCCTGCTGAGAGAGATTTTCTAGAAAGGAAAGGAAACTGAGTGAGTAGCTGCTGCCCTGTGCCCTGGGTTTGGGCAGGCCACCATCTTCTGGACCCATGTGTTTGTTTCTGTTTTTCCATCCTGACTATCAGAGTGGCTCAGCTAAAAACAGGAACACACCAGCTGATGTTGGTTGGGTCTGTTGGTTTTGTTTGTCATGTTTAATAGTCAGCATCTTTTCACACACAATTCTTTATGTTGAGACTTTTATTTCCTCCATTTCTGTGTTTTTAAAATTCTAATAGTACTTCAGTTAAAAAACATGTCAATTATAGAACAAGAATACCTAATTCTTAACACTATGATTGATAAAACTCAGTTATCAAGGGCTGTGCAAGAAATGTTTATGACTACAAATTTTCAAGCTTAAAGTGAGTCAAAATTTCCTTTGCACTGGGAAGAGAAACTGAGTGTTGAGTAAAACTAGTGCTGGTCATTGAATGGAATGAAGGGGAAGATTGATTTGTAACAAGATTTCAAAGAGGTTGTTATCACAATAAAAGTATTTTTGGATTCATAAATGTGAAGGTGAAATGCTTAGAGCAGAATATTAGGCTTTTCTAATTAGGACAGGGTTTAATAAGTTCCATCATCATAGTAGAGCATTAGGACAGTGCTTTTGTTCCTGTTATGTTTGAAAAACAACCTTCCACAACAATATGAAATCTCAAAGGTTGTAAGGAATCTATCTCATCTTGGTATTATCAGTAACTTTAAATACTTACATAATATTTTTTTTTTATTTAATGATGATCCTGAATGTTTCTCCACAGAGCACTGAGGAGACCTTGGATCCTTTCAGATAAGTACACTTACAGAATAGTATATGAGATTTGTTGATTTACTTGTTTCCAATATTCAGCACAGCAACTTTAAAAATGTCATGCAATCAAATAGAAGTCATAGAAATTCTAAATCAACAAAAGGAGTGTCTTCACATTTAACTTTCCAGAGGATTTCATATTTTGTTGAAATTGTCCACATAGATGTGGACTACCTAACAGTTTTAGTAAGTTTCATGTAGGAATTATTTACTTGTCTTTTTTTTAAATGACCATTTTTTGTTCCTTGGGCTCTAAGCATTAATAGTAAACAAATTAACCAAACACATGTTGATATGTGAATTTTGCCTGATATATGGTATGTAATGTGTAGAGTGATTTTTAAGTGATTTCAATGTTTTACACTGTGCTTTTTAAATAAGAAATTTTATAGAACCTCAATAATATTCAAGGTTCCAGAAATTTATGACATTCAGTATTTTAAATGTATCACTTATAGCAAAGAATCATAAAAAGACTTAAGGAAATATAAAAAACATGGGGAGAAGATAGAGTGACTGTGAGGGGCAGGAGGGGGAAGGGAGTTTGAACAAGGGGATACATGGATAAAAATTAGACTTTATTCATAATAAAAAAAGAAAATAAAATTATCCCTTTTTTAAAGAATGCTGGTGCTTTTCAAAAATTGTTTAAATACTCATTTCATTTTTATAATAAATATACTTTAGAATAATATTTTACTTATAGAATATTTATACATATACACTAAGAAATGTCCACATAGTCATCATCAAGTTCTCTCTCATATTAACATCTTTTATAAACATGTGTTGTTTTTCTGAAACAAGGGAACTACCAATGGAAAACTACTACTAATTCTTAGTTCACCAACTTTCTCATTAGTGTTGTTTTCTGTTACAGGATCTCATTTAGAATGCCATATTGTTTTTGTTCCTGATATCTTTCTCATTTCTCTGGATCTATTGCAGTCTTTTGTTCTTTTTAAATGATTTTATAAGCTCACAAAATGAAATTAGGAATGATATAGAGGATCTCTGCATTCTATTGGTCCTGAATCTTTTTTCCATGCATAGAGAGGGGTAGTGGCTTTTGAGGAAGGTCACCACCAAGTAAGATGACTTTCTTTACCTCCTATTGTAGAACATACCAGTGAGGCTGACCCCACCCAAGTGAATTCCTGCCATATTTTTTTTTTGGACTTGCAGAATAAAATAATGTTCTTTCTCTGTCTTGTTTCCTTTGGAAAGGGACTTAGAGCTCTATCCCCATTGGAAGAAGAGAAGGAGAGAAGCAACAATCCTCACCATTTTTAGGAAGAATTATGTAGGCATATTTTGTGAGATTGTTTTATCAGAAAGATTTGTCCTGTGTTATTTTGTAACCCATGAGGATATAGTGTATGCATTTGTAATTTAAATTTTAATTCATGAATCTTGGATGCTTCCTAAAAACTTAGCAATTGTATCCATAATGCTTTCTTTGGGGAGCTAAAGTGGCTATTAGAATGAAAATAAGCAGTTCATGCTGTTTATAGAATTTGTGTTCATACATTGCCCAGTGGAATAAAGGGCAACCAAACTGACCATTTAAAGAGTAGAAAATCATCGAAGGTAGTGAGGAGAAACTCTATAACTCTTGTTAGCTAGAGAAAATGATTAGATTTTCTACCAACATATAAGATCGCATGTAAGTATCTCTATACTTTATTAAAATATGTGTCTACTCACTAAACACAGAATTGTGATAGCCAAAAATAACATATTCAAATATAATTATATTTCTCCCTCCCTCCATCCTACTCTTCTATTCTTTCTCTCTCTTCCCTCCTTCCTCTCTTATTTTTTCTCTTCTTTTGTATGCTGATGGCTGAGATCTAATGCCTCAAACTTGCTACTAAGTTCCACAAAAAATGACCATATTTTCTTTCTTTTTTATTTATAAAATAAAGTCTTTTTATCCATGTATCTCCTTGTTCCTGTCCCTTCCCTCCTCCCAATCCCTCCCAGTTAGTTTTCAGCTTCCCCCCTCCCCAGCTTCCCATTCCCTCCCCCAAAGGGGCGGGAAGTCCCAAGGTGAGTCAGCTCAGTGTGGCACATCTACTCCAGGCAGGTCCAATTTCCTCATCCTAATGTCAAGACTGGGTTATGTGTTCCCCTGAAGGGGATGGAGTCTGAGATGTGAGCCCGTGCACAGAAACACAGCCTGATCCCTCCCCTCTAGGCTCCACATACTGAAAGCCTCTGTTTCAAGGGATTTGGGTTGATTGTTTGGAAAGACCAAGTAGCCTGCACATTGTGACCTCGGTGAGCACCAGAATAAAGCAAAACACAACAGTCTTCGCACACAAAATGCCCTATGACCATTAAGTGCCTTGTGAGTGAGTAACAGAACTTTAAAATCAATATAGATTTTTCTGAGAAGGAAATGAAGAGATAGCCAAATAAACGGAAATGTGTTCCAAGTGATGGTACCATAAGGAGGTTCGCTGTCAGTATTGTACAGAGTATTTGTTGGAAAGAACATAACTCTACCATACTACAAGCTGGAAAATTTATCAAAGCTTAGATGTACAACATACAATGCTAAGGTTACATAGGTGTTACAGACCTCAAAAATTTGTCATGAGACAATGATTTAATAAATGTTTTGCAGTGAGAAAATAACTAGTAATTATTAGGATTGTTAAATGAAAATCATAAATGTGTAACTTAGGGAAATTATTCATTTAATAATAATTTGGAAACAATAATACTGATATATTAAATCAAAATTTCATCATCAAGTGAAATGTTTGGTGGTAAGATATTTCAATTTTTTCTCTAATGAACTCTGTATAGATGAAACTAATATTTTCAATAACAAATCCTTCTCAGGTTATCCTCCCCATATGCAGTTGAGCAGGGCAATGCAGTTCTTTGTACATGACAAGAAATGACATGCAGGCAGACAGCAGGATACATGCACAACATCACATCATATGGCAATGTGTATTATATGCCAAAGTCACATGAGGAAATGGAATTAACCATTTTTTAATTTCCTAGTTCTTTAGGGAGAGCAGTGTCTCACTGTGTAATCTAGGCTATCCTCAGATTTGTGGAAATGTACCTGTTTGGAAAAACTAAATGCTGGTGTTAAAATCATGAGCCACCACAGTAAGCTGAGATACAACTTCAATCTACGAAGTTTTAAAATCTTTTTTATTTGATAACCTCATATACATATACAATGAAATGTAATCATATCTAATCCCTCCAACATTCTTTATTCCACAGCAAATCTTCTTCCCAAAGTATTGTCAACTTCGTGTGTGTGTGTGTGTGTGTGTGTGTGTGTGTGTGTAGTTGTGTTATATAAAACTAAGTCCAGTTAGTTAGCAGTGTTGTCCTGTGCACTGGGTGTGGGTCTGTGAGTCTCTCCCTAGCACTGTGAATAACCTAGCAGCAAGGACACTTTCTTTCAAGCAGCTATTGATTGCCAGTATCTTCTCAGTAAAAGGTCAGGCCTCACAAAGATCCTCCCTTGGGCTTGTGTAAACATGTCTGTAAGAGCAGCTACTGTGGGCTCATGAGTTTCTTTCAAACTCCTGCACCCTGTCTGTGGTAACTAATGGAAAGATACAAATGTCTAGGACCTGATCTGCTCTTCCTGATTCCAAAGTGTACTTAGTTTGGTAGCCCCACCCACATTTCTTCTCTGCCTTTTGCCAGTCAAAAATTTTATTAAAGCAGTAGGCGGGACAATTATTTACAATGGAACAGAGCACAAGACCACTACACCTGATGACTAAGGATGTTGAAATTTTCTTTAAGTATTTCTCAGACATTTGAGTTTCCTGTTTTGAGGATCCTCTTTTTGTAATTGTATCCCAAATTTTAATTGGGTTATTTGTTTTCATGATAACCAGTTCTTTATATATTTTTTATATTTGCCCTCTATTGAATTTGTAGCTGGTAAAAGTATTTTCCCATTGTGTAGTCTGTAACTTTGTCCTGTTGGTGGTGTCTTTTGCTGTGCAGAAGCTTCTCAGTATCATGGGGGCCCATTTATTAATTGTTGATCCTAGTGCTGTGCTAACCATGTTCTGTTTAGAAAGACTTTTCCTGTATCACTGATTCAAGACTACTCCCAGTGTTCTCTTCAATGTACCTGGCCATATGTTAAGTTTTGATCCATTTGGACGTTAGTTTTGTGCAAGGTAATAGATATTGATCAGTTTGGATTCTTCTACATGTAACCATTCAGTTTTACTAGCATCATTTGTTGAAGATGCTATCTTTCTGTCTTTTTTCAATGTGTGTGTGTGTGTGTGTGTGTGTGTGTGTGTGTTTGTGTGTGTGTATAGATGTCCATAGCTGTGTGGATTTATATCTTGGTCTTTATTAGATTCTATTGGTCAGTGTGTCAGTTTTTGTGCCAATCCCATACTGTATTTATTGCTATATCTTTGTAGTACAACTTGAGGTCAGGGATGGTGACATCCCCAGCAGCTTCTTTATTATTTAGAGTTATTTTAGCAATTGTGGATATTACGTCTCTGTACGATTCTGAATATTGTCTTATTGCATTGTGTATTGCGTATGTGTTGGAATGTTGGTGGGGATTGAATTGAATCTGTAGTTTGCGTTGGTAGGATGATCCTTTTTACTGTATTGATTGTACTGATCCATGAAAATTGGAGATCTTTCCATCTTCTGATATTCTCTACAGTTTTTTCCTTTGCCCTCTATGGTTAGTGTTTTGATTTTTTTATTTATGAAATAGAGTCTTGCTTTATTCATGTATCCCCTTGCTCCCCCTCCCTATTTTGCTCCTAATCAGTCTTCAGTTTCCTCCCTCCCCTACCTTCATCCCCTTGGAACTTGGGTAAGAAGTTCCAAGATGGGTCAGCTCCAAGCAACTTAATTAGATACTTATCTTTTGCTGTAAACAGTACTGCATTAGAATTACAATCATTTAATGACCACTACCTTAACTATTAATAAGGTCCTAGACATTTGTATCTTCCCATTAGTTACCACTGACAGGGTGCAGGAGTTTGAAAGAAATTCAGGTGTCATTTTGCTCATATACTATGGCAAGGTTAAAAAAAGGCCATATTATCTGAAAAAATAAGTATCACATTTCATTCAATTTGAAACAAAAAGAACATTACTCTTATTATTCTATTGACAGTATAAACATCTACAAATGCATACATCTCAAAAAGGGGTTTATTTAGCCCTATGCATTCTAAACTTAGATCTTTCTGAGATTTCTAAGCACTACTAGTCCTTATTCCTAAAAATGTATACTTATGAACAACACTAAATGGACACAGCAGAATATACATATATGTTTGTAATATGTACAGAACACTTAACAATATTTTAAAAAGCTAAAAATAAGACACAAATTAATATCCTATAAAAAAACTTCCTGGTTTGTAAAGGAATTAAGCTACAAATAAGCAAAAGTTAGAAGAACAATAGTGAGCTACACATATTAAAATAAGTAAACTTCATTTGAATAGAAAATATGATTATTATTACTATAATCCACCTAATCTGATGAGGCAGAGTTATTAACTAATAAATACTAAAGAATATTCCCTAAAATTAAACATGATATAAAAATAAGGAACTATGAGTAGCAAAGATAATAATGATAAACCTCCCCTCACCCCTCACTACTTACAGAAGGTGTGGTATCTGAACCAACCCTCTCCAACAGCAGCACTCAGGAGATGGATTCTGCACCACAGCAGAGCAGAACCTGTAATTAGGAGCACAGGTGGGCCAGACCTGAGAGTGTGAGAATGGTGTATCTGTTACTACCTCCCTCATCTGCGGTATAGTATTGGAATAGTATCGTCCCGCACCCATTGCCAAGGGAGCCTTCACCTGGGGAGGGCCAGGTTCCCGACCCTCTCCTTTACCAGCTGTAACACTCAGGAGAGCAGGCCATGAAACCTAGCTGGGCAGCACAGCAGAGCTGACCCTGTTGACAGGCGTTTGGTGAGTCTGCTAGAGAATATGAGTGTGAGAGATCTTGTCCTACCCCCAAGCCATATTGTGGTGTGGGCAGGGAGATGCTCTCCTTGCCAACTCCCTGGGCCTCACCACTTATGATAGGTGTGAGAGAAGCCCTCAGATCATAGAGTAAGAGAGCTGTTCCTGCCCCTCACCAGCTAAAGTACTCAGGAAAGTGGCCCCTGCACCTTGCCTGGGCAGCACAATCAAGCTGGTCCTGATGGTATAGATGTGGGATAGCTGACCCTCAGAATATAAAAGCAAGAGAACTGCCCCTATCCCTTGCCCATTCTGGAGAGGTTGCGGAGCAAGGGGAACACTCTTCCATTGTTAGTGGGAGTGTAAGCTTGTTCAGCCACTCTGGAATGGAGTATGGCAGTTTCTCAGAAAACTAGGAATCAATCTCCCCAAGGATCCAGCAATAGCACTTCTGGGTGTATACCCTAAAGGCTCACAGTTGCACTCCAAAGGCATTAGCTCAACTATGTTCATAGCAGCATTTTTCGTGATAGCAGGAACCTGGAAAGAACCTAGATGCCTCTCAACTGAAAAATGGATTAACAAACTGTGGTGCATCTACACAATGGAGTACTACCCAGTAAGAAAAAAATGATATCCTAAAATTTGCATGTAAATAGATGGATTTGGAGAATATCCTACTGAGCCAGGTATCTCAAACCCAGAAAGATAAGCAGGGGATGTACTTAGAGTGGACTCTAAACAAGAAAATCAAAAAGCAAAACATGTCCAAGCTGCAAACCACAACCACTGAACAGCTTGGGATCAGAAACAACTTGGATTGACATCGCGGATCCCACTTCATCTACAGAACATCTGACTCATTCTCGATGTTGGAGGGAGAAAACTGGATCTGCCATGAGTGGAGACTGAACTGAGCAATACTGGGACCTTGGGACTTCCTGCCCATGCTGGGGAGGAGATGGGGAGATGTGGAGAATAGACAGTGACCCTAGGGGGTGGGAGGGGGCAGGGAAATTGAATGAGGATATACATGGATAGAAAATGTGACTTTATTCATAATAAAAAATAAAAAAAAGAAGTGCACTAAAAGGGAAAATGCTGGAGATGACAAGGGAGAACGGGATGACTGAACAACCTTGCAACTACCTAGGTCCTCAACTAGGTTTAGGGATTTGCCCACTGCAACATCCATCCCATCTGTGATCTGCTGTGAAGTCGCAGTATCTGCAAGACACAGATCAGCAACAGGAAAGCGGAATCCCAATGAGGGCCCAGCTTGATAGTATAACAGAAACCAGAGGCCTGAAAGTAGACCAGTGACTCTTTGCAATGAACACTCATAAGTAAAGATATAAAAAAGAAATGGTCTACTGCATGACTGAACGTGTCACACTACAGATTCCATGACATGATTGACTTTTCCCTTTTTTTCTCTCTCTCTAAAATTTTTTTTATTTTTTGTGGTGGGGCAAAAATTTCAAGAGTAGAGGGCAGACACAAAAGGATGGAAAATTGAAAGGGATAAAGATTCATGATGTGAAAGACACAAAGAGTAAATAAAAATACAGTTATAAAATAAAATAAAGCTGCTAAAAATGCAAGAGATATTCATAGCTGTCGGAAACGCTAGGAGTGTGAGGACCTAACCACCTTAAGTCTCCTGCAGCTTTACATTGAAAGAGGTACCTTTAGAAATGATGTCTTAAGAGCAGTTGTGTATGCCATAGATGATTTGTTGTGTAAGGTTTATGAGCATCTGTTTCAGATAATTATGCTTAAGATACGTTTCATAGTAAAATTAAGACATTAGTCCCATTTTTATAATACAAATAAATGATAACACTTTAAAAGAAGACTTAATAGGGTATTGCCCTGATAGATTAGTATTTGTATAAATAGTATTTGTGTGAATGTGAAGAAAGTGTGCAGGAGAGGAAGACTATGTGTGAGTGTGTGTGAGAAAAAAATGTATATATGTGTGTGATAGAGTGTGTATGAGAGTGACTGTGTGTGTGAAAGAGAGTGTGTATGTGTGTGTCAGAGAAAGAGGGGAGAGTATGTGTGTGTTAGAGAGTATATGTGTGTGAGGGTGTGAGTGTGTGTGCATGTGTGTGTGAAAGAGACAGAGAGAAAGAGAGAGAGAGAATCTTTTTGACTTTAATTTTTCTGCTCATACAGGCATGAAAGTTATAAACTGGATTCCTCATTGATTGCGGAATCTATAGTTGTACATTTCCATACATGCTGTCTGTAATTTCAATGTCAACAGCAAAAATTTTGCAGTAACTTGTCAGTATTTATCACAGGAAAATATTTGAATCACTCAAAGTTTACAATTGGGGTTTGATTTATAGAGACATGATCTTTATATATTAGCATACTATTAGAAAGTGTCTGTATCATGGCATAGGTAGAGTGTGCCAATTTTGCCACTTTAAAAATTTACATTGGCAATTTATTGTTTAAATGGTCTATAAGCACTGCATTCCATGCTGTTTCTTTCACTTGGCTGAGGAGTGATATGAGGCTAACAAACAAAATGCATTTTATAGAAAAAATTTAAATTACACAAACTCTAGATAGTTTACTTTTTTATACATAGTTTTCAGTTTCCTACTTTTCTCAAGTATTGGTCTCAAGAATACATTTTCTGTCTGCTCTTTGGTTCTATTGGTGCTCTGCTGCTGCCGATGGTGGTGATGATGGTGTGTGTTTCTCTCTCTCTCTCTCTCTCTCTCTCTCTCTCTCTCTCTCTCTCTCTCTCTCTCTCTCTGTGTGTGTGTGTGTATGTATGTGTGTGTGTGTGTGTTTGTTTGGTTAGGTTTTTTATCTGTTAAATGCTATTCATGAAAAATACTGAGAACTATAAATGATTCAATAATATATCTTACCTTTTGATAGAATAACTTGCCTGGAAATTCATATGTGTATTCTGCTTTCCTTTGTAGGAATAAAAATATATTCCCAAGCATATTATTTGAGGTTTTATTATTGAAAGCACAGGGAATGTTTGGCTACTCTTTAATATAAACTGAATGTTAACAATTATAAAATTCAGCCACATTCTTTACTGAACTCTATCACAGGCCACAGGATAGCTTTGCACTGGTTCTCTGCACTGTGGCCTACAGGTGATGTTTACTATGATGTAAAGTTCTTCTTGCCCTTAAGGTACTTTTTGAGGGCTTGTTTCGCTAAAGTTCCTTCTTCCTGAGTGCTATTGCCCTCTACTCATATCCAGGGTGTCTTTGTTTACATTCCCTCACAGTTTCACACTTACTCCCATAATATTCTTTACTCTTTCCTCTGCAGCACAAGGCTCACGAGACATGAAGCATCTAGAAGATAAATTTCCTTGAGAAAATGATGATGAGGAACAATACTAAAATAAAACTAACGTGCAGTTTCAGACAATACTGTCTAAGATGTACAGAATAATGCTTTGTCATTGTATTCTAGATAGGGATGTGCTATGCTTTAGTATGTCACGATCTACAATCATGGTTTCAATCTTTGTAGATACTTATTCACATATCATGCCACAGTTGTGTCTAATCTATATCTCTTCCATCCAGTAGCTGCTCTCCACTTAAGAGCACATGAATATAATTGCATTTTCTCTCTTGCTCAGAAGTAACACCACTCTGTTATTTTTTAAAAAATTGGGAAATCAACCTCAAGTAATTTAAATTTATTGATATTTGAGATCTATTTGTTTTATAACCATGTTCTTTCCAATTTTTGAAGGAAGCTATGAATCAATAATGAATATTTTTTATGTTCAATAGTGTCTTTGTGCTAGTTATTGAAGGAAATTTTTTCTCAATACCTCATACAAATCTCCACCTTTGATTCCTTATCCATGATTGCAATAGTTATGGTACTATATAAATACTAGAATATTACTTTGTTGTTTTTATTCCTAAAATTTTCCTAGAATTACATTGAATCTATGTGTGTATGCATGTGTGTATGTGTGTGTGCGTGTGTATGTGTGTGTGTGTGTGTGTGTGTGTGTACGTGTGTATTCTAAATTGATAGATAAATATATAGGTTCCTTATAACTTCAAACTGTATCACTTATTTCTTTTTGCTTTACAGTTTTCACTTCATTACCTAAAGCTATGTCTTCTGGTACTGTTTTTATTAGAAATAAATTTTAAAAGCGAGTATTAATGAATGTTCTAAATTCTAGAGAAAACATTTTAAACATTTTATGTCTGTTATCTTAGTTAGGGAGATTAGTTTCTTTGCTGTGGTAAGAGTTTTTTTTAAATAATTATTTTTAATAGTCTCAGAAATTATATATATATATATAAATTGCTCTTGTTGATTTTATTTCTCTTTTCTCTACATAGAAGATGTGAGTTCTCCAGAAAGTAGTCATTTGTTTGAAAATCTATGGACCATTTTGGTAGAGAAATACTTCATTGAATACAATTTCTGAGTGGGTATGCAAGAATGCTGCTCCAACTTAGTGAAGATTTTTCATTTCAAAGGCCCATCAGTATGCAATCTCAGAACAGTTTTGTTTGCTGAAATATAATTAAAGTGTGTAAGTTACATAAGTGGTCAAATCTAGGAGGACCCTCTGGAGAAAAGGCAGAGAATAGAGGCATCTGCAGCCCTTTCTTATTTTTCCTCTCAAGAGTGAAGAGTTAGTCCAGGGTAATTTATCTGATGGTGAGTTTAATTCTTAGAAGTAAATGTTGCTATTGATATGATGCACAGTGCTTCAGCATTTGCAGAATGACTGCTGAGCAGAGTCTAAATTGTGAACATTCATGAAACAGCTATGTCTCCAGGGCTTGGGTGAATGTGGAGGTAACGAGAATGTTAAATTATGCTTTCCATCAGCTCAGTGATGGCTCATCCTTGAGTATGGGTGGCTTGGTAGCAGCTCTCCATGGAAAGCATCTGTTAGACATGACTGGTTGCTTATATGACAGATGAAGGCTGCAGTTGTCCTCTGAGAGCCAGGGCACTGTAGTCCACACTGTATAGTTCTGAGGAGACATGTGAAATAAAAACTGTGGACAATCTCCATATGTCACAGGAGTTACCAAGGTTCTCAGAGGTAAACTTTGCCAGGGTCCTTCAAAGAGCCCAGAGCTGCGGCCATCACCATACTTACTGCCTGGCTGAACAATTAAGGATGAAAATGTCTGACTCCAAAAAACATAATGAACAATGGCTTCTTCTTAAGTTGACTATCCCAGATGTGCAAGAGAAAGTTGACTGACCCAGTCATTAATAGTTAAGCCAGATAGAGTCCAACCCAGTGAATCCCAGCAGATTTGTGGCAAAACAAATTGCATTAGTCCATAAAGAATTTCCTATTAAAAGTGTAGACATTTAATAGATCGCTTGTGTCCTTTTAAAAGAGCCAATCTAATTCCCTTACACAGTGTTCCAACAGTCATGCTATTTAAGCTGTATTTCCAGGCACTTGGCAGTTCTACATAAGAAACTAAATAGGTATGATGTTACATTAGGAGAAAAAGATCTTAGAGTGTAAGAGTCTAAGTATGAAATCTTTGCTTTTTATATTTGTTTGTTCTATATGAGACTGATACCTTCCTTCTTTCCTTACAAGATACTTTTTGAAACTGTAATACAGAAATGAGAAAACTTACTACTGATATTACACACATATGTACCAAGCATTTTTCAAGTTTTTTATAATTACTATAAAAATGTTGATAGTAAATATTTTCTAAGTGATAACCTGAAATATTTAAGGAATAATACTATTTTATAAAAACCAGTGAATCTGGGGTTAGGGAGATGGTTCAGGAATTAAGAATGCTTGGTATGTAATCAAGAGGATAGGCATCCAAATCTGAACACCAAGTAACAAGTCAGGCATCCCAAGAGAGCCTGTTGTAACAGCTCTGAAAGGAGTAACAACAGGAGGATTAGTAACTAGCGCTATCTGGCTTCCAGATCACTGAGTAAAATTGCAATCCCCATGTTCAAAGAGAGATGCTTTATCAAATAATAAAGAGTTATACTGGAGAGCACTTAAGAGCCTATTTTGTCCTCTGCCTAAACACAGGCACAAGTACCCATACACATGAGCTCACAGACACATAAGCATATATTTATGTGTATACACATAAATAAACAAATTAATAGTATTTTAAAAATTACACATGTAAACTTTAATGTTTTATACAGGGCACAAAAACAATCAAATCTATTGCTTTATGTTATCTATATTAAAATTCAAATCTATTGACATCTCCTTGCATATATATTCAGTGACACAGGGATGACATATAAAATACAATGTCTTTACAGGAAGCATAAAAAAGATAGGTGTGGAGAATGAGTCACACCTGTAATTCTAACCTTACAGAAACATAAAAGATGGTTCACAAGTTCAAGACCAGCCAAGATTCCATAGTGGTACTCATTCTCAATAACACTGTGAACAATCACACAAAAAATATCCTGAAGAACTATCTATCAGGCATCATTCTCCTTCAGGGGCACCACACAAATATTATTTCAATCTTCTACTACTACACCTCAGATATGGACCACTTATTTTTCTCTGTAGTATGAACAATTTTATTTTAATTTTTATGTAATACCACAGCTGACAAATTGTCTATTCTTCCCAGATTCTCTCTGGCATTTTCATTTGAAAGGACACAGGTGATTGACATTGATGGAATTAGATAGAGAGGACTATTTCTTGACTTCCAAGTGTAGCAATTAAAATACAAAAATTTTGAAAAAAATTATAAAAATTATAAGTTTTAGAACTTGGTCTTCATTTAGTGGTAAAGAAGAAAATTAACAGAATGTTGCAGATAACTCAGAATACATTTTCATGTACCCAAGCTGATTATCTTTGCAGAGCCTTGCCACATAAATAAGTTTTCTGTATAAAATTTTATTGGAAATTTAGAGACATTTGACAAAGTTCTGGGTTCTCAAGCTGATTGGAGCATCAAAAGAACAGGTACCGCAATTATATTTATAATAGTGAATAGTAGTCTAGAATGTATCTTCATATTGAAGGCAAATGCAAGTTGAAGGAATATGTAAGCATATTTCTTCTTCTCTTGGTTGTGAGCTTTTAATAGCTGAGCCATCTCTCTAGCCCTATATAAAAATTTCTGCAAAATAAAAATTAATTTAGCATTCAAATTGTGACTGAACTTAGTGATGAATGTAATTTATATTTAAAAATGTACTGAGATGTACTAACAAATGTCAGGCACCTCAATAAAATTTATGCATATATGATCTCGACTAACTATGATTTAATTAGACATAGACTAAAAGTTTTAAAAATATAGCTGTTATAAATTAGGTAATGAGTACACAGAATATTTTACAAAGATAATCAGTTTTGAAAAGAACTAAAAACAATTTTGAAACAGATTAAATTCAAAAAACATACTAACACAATTAGAACTTTTAATTAGCAATCACAAATACAAACCACAGTCCCTCAGCAAATCAACAAAAGAATAAGAATCACAGAAGATGAATATAGAAGCCTGCATGTGGAGAACAGAGACCTTCAAATCAACATGCAGGTTGACAGGAAACATGATGGAGACATGGAACAATGGAACCCAAGCAACTGTATGCAAATAAGATTTTTGAGTAAAGAAATTTTCTAAGTACACACTGAAAGGAGAATTTGTCCAAGACAAGCTATTGGGCCTTAAATATAAGGGCAAACAGAAACCAAAATACACTGGACAGAGCAGATGTAAGTTCTCATGTGTCCAAAGACCTAAAGAGACAGTAAGAACTAAATGAGGAACTCCCTCTTGTGCTCCTAGCACAGTGTTCCCACAGGTTATTGGCTCTATCCTCTCTGGAGTTCTTGAGGAGGACCATCTCTTGATGAACAGTCGCTACAAGAGGAGACTATTCCTCTATTGAATCCCATACCTTGCTCTAAGAAACTTAAAGGAAGGAAATGGCTAACCTATATCTGACCAGACAACCTCCACAGCACTCTGCTTCAGATCAATTGTCAGATTGGAAAGATCTGATGCTTTCTCCAAATTCTGCATCAGAGACACAAAGAACAGAAGAAGTAACGATGAAATTTAATTTTCCAATGTGAGGAGAAGGGACTATTCTCAAAATATATTTCTCTTCAGTGAAAAATCAGAATAACCATACAGTGTATAGTTAATATGAATGATTGTGAATATTTGGAATCTGTTGTTATTATTGATTTAATGATTTAAATTTATGTAACTATAATGAAATACTTCTCTCAGTCTTACTTCTGTCTCACCAAATCAAAAGCAACCAAACTGCTAACATTAATTTTGTGTGTATTTAATGCTTATTGTTTCCATTCTTTATACCTCTCATTTTTTCCCACTTCGCAATTCTTTGCATTTAAGTGCAATCATAAATACCTGCCCCAAAAGCATTTATCTCTGTTATGACTTTCATGTGCAATCATTTCATTTTTGTATTAAATATTAGTTTATTTTTATAATTTCTCTACTAAGATATGCATTCCTTTATAAACACTCAAAGTATTTCTGATAATGACATCCAATGATTGCTACTTAGAGACTAAAAGGGTAAAATTTGGCTTACAATATCTCTCAAAAAGTTTGTCTTATAGATTTAATACCACATTCAGAAGTCTAGGAAAGAATGCTAATGTTAGATAATAGCCAATGACCTGAGTACCAAGTGTTAAGGATCAATGACACCATTACAATCATATAAGAGAATTCTTAAAACAAATATGTATTTTTTGTATAATAATGATTCAGTCATCCTCTCATGTCACACATATTTATTCTTTACTGTCATGACTGTTTGTTGATATTCATAAGAGACCTGACCTTTCTGAAACAGAGGAATGGGATAGAGGTTGGAACACAGTGGGGATGGGAAAAAGGACTGGGGGAGGGGAGGTAACTGCAGTGGTGACGATAAAAACAATTAGGAAAGAAATTTATTAATGTAATTTCTTCCCTGCATGTTTCCCCTTCAACCTTGGTCTTCTTAGCTTCCAGAAATAGGTTACAAATAAATCTCTGTTCAAGAATTGCTCAGTCTCTGACATTGAGTACTCACAGCAGAAAATGGATTAGTAAAGAATTCAGAAACAAAGAACATTTTTTTTCTGAGCCTCATCAATACTAATAATTGAGACTAATTGACAAAGCATGTTTACAAACCAAATAGAAGGTAAAATATGGATTATGTCCTTCTGTACTGTGCATCTTTGATTTTATGCGTATAGTTTTAAATTTATTCCTGATGAAAATGTGAGTAAACAAAAGGAAAACTATGGATGAGAATAAATGATTGTTTTCCCACACAACATATATGGACTTGGATTAATATCTGTTTTAGTAGAAAGTTGAAAATGATGCACAGTTGGGAATTGTGGTCAAGGGATTGGTAGAAATGGGACAAGGGCAAGATTAACAAAAATCAAAGATGTATGAAAATCCTTCTCTAAACCCATTAATTTGTAAGGTAATTTAAAATGTACCTTTTAAAAAAGGAATTTGAGTAGAGGTGGGTGAATAATTCTATTTCAAGAGTCAGTAGCTAAAAATAAAGAATTCTAGAGCCAAGTGTTGGATATCCTTCTATCTAGGTAGGCCCCAGAGTCTCATAAAACCAGAATAGTTTACAAAATTCCATTGCTAAACACAGTGTTGCAGAATGCAGGAAAATTAAGCTTAAGCTGATCTGGAATTTCTTCCATGTTGGCAATGATTCTCAGTTCCTTAGGGATGTATGCAGGGCCTCTGAGGAAGAATCTCATCAATAGCCTATCCTAAAGGTGAACCTGACCTGATAATACATATCCAAGAGTGACATAACTATTATGAGGCTAACTGACCACTTTTCAAATACATTTTCAGCCTGCTTCAAAGGAGGGAATTCATGCCTACTATCAGTCTAACTAGCAAAATCCCATGGCTAAGGATCTCATAAGCCCTGGGGTTGGAACATACTACTGTTATTTTTCATACAGCTTTTACATTGCCTTCTAAATATCTATGCTTATTCCGATAAATTAGTGCTGTTCTCAAATTTGGCAGAAAAACTTCTTCACAATTGAGAGTTGTTAAGGCAGACTGAAACTTCTAAACGTACTGTGAATAGGTGACAGGTGATATGACTGCTTAATCTAAATGGAACATTGCTATCAATCTCTTCTCCAAGCTCAACAAACACTGTAGTAGAGAACATAAAAAGAATGTAAATGCCTATGGTAAAGAGGGCAAGAGTACTGCAAAATTCTCTTTTCTGGATATGCATAGTGTCTGTACTCATAGATTCACAGGAGACATGGGCACTGCACTCATGGATTCACTGCAGGCATGGGCACTGCACTCATGGATTCACTGCAGGCATGGGCACTGCACTCATGGATTCACAGGAGGCATGAGTACTGCACTCATGGATTCACAGGAGGCATGGGCAATGCACTCATGGATTTACTGCAGCTGTGGTTAGCTTCACAATATTTATCTAGCCTTTCAACATTCTAACATGGAAGGAAGAGCGACATATAGATGAAGAGTTATTGTCACTTTGTAGGAGGCCCCAGTGATTTTAATCAGGAATTTAATCACTGATAAGCTGACCATGATTTAGTAAATGACCCCACACTCATGCATATGCAAAGAATTCTAATTAAATTCAATGGTTTATTGATAAACATGCAAGGAAAACATGAAAGTAGGAGTAGTGTACAATCGGAAGCAAAAGATTCCAGAAAGGAGAGGAGAATGGAGGTGAACATGATTAAAGCATTATATACATGCATGGAGCTGTATAAAAATAATTTCAAAAATAAGTTGTCCACATAAACACACACACACACACACACACACACACACACACAACACACACACACACCATCACTGCAAGAGACAGATAGGAGAATTGTTCATGCTCATACCTGCTACAATCCTGGTGAGAATAGGCCCTGTACCTCACCTATGCAGCATAATAGAGCTGAACTGGTTGGCAGAGGTATGGGTGAGCCAGCTCCGATGTTGTGATCATAGGAAAGCAGTCCCAACTATTCATCTGACTTGTAGGAGCATATGTGGAAGAGAGATGCCCTCAATACCTGAGGCAGGTGGGAGAGCTTCCCTGAGGTTAGAAGAATAAAAGGGCTGCGCCTGCTTCTCCTCAGCTCTGACATTCCATTCAGTAGAGTAGCCCCTACAGTTTACCTGAGCAACACAGTAGAGCTGGTCCTGAAGGTGAATGTATGAGAGAGGAAGTAAAAGCACAAGAGCTGGTCCCACCCATTGCTCATTGCCAGGGCAATGCTGGAGAACCCACCTTGGTAGAGAAGTTGAGAGAGCTGGAGGAATGACCAACCCTGTAACCACTTAGTCTAAGAACCATGGTTATGTGTCGGCTTATCCTAACATATACTCCTTCTGCGATCTGCTGGAGCACGGGGGTTGGAGTAAGGATAGAAGGTAGGATCAGTCCTCTGAGCCCGGGCTGCAATATTTCTAACAAGGGAAGCAAATAGATGTCCACAAAGAGTTTCAGTGAGGATCCAGCATCAACAATGAAGTAAAGACAAGGGGCCTTGAACCATACCAATGATGCATGTGAAAATGTATGGACACAGGGGTTTACCAAGGAACTCACTGTGTCACACTGCGACTTCCATGACAAGATTTTTCCCTCTTTACTTTTTTTCTTAGTTTTCTCTTAATTGCTTTATTGGAGGGGGGTGCTGGGGCAGGGGATGGGTGGGATCAGGAGATCTGACATGAAAAATACAAAGGAAAGAAAAGAAAGGAAAGAAAGGAAGGAAGGAAATGTCTCTATATCATTGGACTGTAGGCAAGCATATATGGAATTTTCTTAATTAATAATTGATGGAGGAGAGCACAGTCCATTGTAGGGGGTGCTATCCCTGGACCTATGGTCCTGGATTCTGTAAGAAAGCAGCTGAGAAAGCCATGAGGGACAAATCATTACGAAGCACTCCTACATGGCCTCTGTGTCAGCTTCTGCTTCCTGGTTTCCTGGCCTGGTGACTTCCTGGTCTGATTTTCTGGTTGGTGAACTGGGGTGCAGAGGCATAAGCTGAGTAAGCATTTTTTCTCTAACAACAACATAAAGTTATCTTCCCTCCCAAAGTAAAAGCATTTGAAATGAAAACTTGTTAACTTTAGAAAACTATAGTATTTGTCAATGATTATTTTTTAATTATCAAATACATTACATATTCATGCTAAATAGATAGCAATTATTTATAATAAATAATATTTATATTGTTATAAGCAAATATTTTATTATAAATAAATGCATAAGTAATTATAAGAGCTTATATTAATATAATTCCTTATAGCTAGTCATCTTGGTATTTATAAAATAAATTGTTATCAAGTTGAAGCACACAAGAAATAACCATCAATTTATATGCCTCTTATAATATCTCTATAGTTAAAATAAGCTCAAGAGCCATCTGAATATTTAGAATAAAAAGATTAAGTATATATATAGGTGAGAAGAAGCTGAGGATAATATAATTTGATTTTATTCTTACTTTCCAGATAATTTCTTTTATAAAAACTCTGGTTTTCAATCACTTAGCCGCAGTTGGAACTTATCCATGCCCATTGAGGTGGCTATCATTTAAATAAGCACATTTAATTTGCAGGCACCTAAACTGATTAAATTTTTTCTCATATTGAGATGAAGTATTCTTTGCCTACATTCAATTTAACTCAGCCTTCTGAAGTTATTCAGGATAAACCTAATCTCAACACTAAATGCTAGCTCATCGGATGTCAGATGCAGTTATCAAAAATAGCTATCAAAAGCTCTTAAATTGTGTCTTTTCCAGCCTAAACTATCATTTTAGGATGTATCACTATATCCATACACAACTATCCTACTTATTGTCCAAAATCTACTAAATTGGGGTCTCAGAATAATGGTCAGTGATAGATATACTTTGACCAATAAAAATAGCCTAAGATTATATCAGACTAATCCTCAGATACTGTAACTGTAATATATTCTCACACAGTAAACTATTCTTTTTGTAATTATAGAATATTGTGTAGTCCTATGTAGCATTTCATTCCCAAATCACATTTGTGACTTGTAAAATGTTCATGTTAAAAGCCAGCTAAAAACAAGTAGCATTATTTACATGTTTGACCTCAACTGTGGATTGATTTGAGCTTCTGGCCAGAAGTTAAGTTAGAGTCTGTATATTGCCACATGACCTTGAGTTTACTGAGTCTTTGAAAAAGCAATTGAATGATAGTATATTGAATACGATAGACCTTTACCTAACAGAAATGTGATATGCATAAAGGAATAGAAAAGTCACACACACACACATACACACACAGAAAGAGAGACAGACAGACAGACAGACAGACAGAGACAGATTCAGAGAGACACAGGGGGATGCTTTGGTGATTGAAACAATGCTTAGACTGATACTCTGAGGCGCCTACAAGTTCCAAGGTACCTGCAGGTTAACACAAGAAACTAAAAATCATGAGACATATTGTCCATAGTGTCGTTACTGTGGACATATCTTTCATATGATTTGATTTCAGACTTGCAGTTCCCAATATTTTGATACAAACTTCTGTTATTTTAATATACTTAGTTTGTCATATTCTCTTAAGAAAGCCATAATGATCTGGTAAGTTTTTTTTTTTCTGGGAGGCGATATGCTACTCTCAACATATACCTAATTAGATGGAGCAACCATAAGGCTGTAAATTTTTGATGCCCTGAATTTTCTACAAGAGATTGTTCATAAAAATGAGAAACAAAGATGCTTTCACATGGAAATGAAGAACACATTCTGAGATTTCCCATAAAATTTTATTTTATAAGATAGTCAAATGTTGTTACAATTTTACTTGTATATTGGTTGATTACTAGAATTTGCCTTATATTGTGGCTATTATACACTGTGACTAGAGCCAGATCCAGAGATGGGAGATATAGATTGATTATTGTATCTGCCTGTAAATGATTATTAGCCAAATATGAGGCAAAACAATTTACTTTAAAACAGAGGCTTATATATTGATAGAAATTTAAAATAATTTTATATGCCTGATTGAGATAATTTGTATGTTGATACAAATTTAATCCTAAAATTGTTTTATATGTCTGAGGTAATTTGTATCAATGAGTGTTTATATAACCCCTCAATAAATATTAATCTTTTATATAATATATTACAAGTAAATAATTCTACAATACCTGTGTTAGCTTGTACCTGCACTGGCGTACAGCAGCCAGGTACTATATATACTTCAAGGTGGAGAATCAAATGACATAGGCTGCATTAACCACATAGAATGGAGTTTTGTTCCAGATTATATTGCTTAAAATTGAGTTAGTACAGGCAAACCAGTTACTTGGCAGCTTCTTTGAAGATAAATAGAAGTTCACTTCCTTTTTACAAGAGGTTCTGAAGTGTCAAGAGGACAGTATTGCAACTCAGTGATAATGAAGTTTTGCCATGAATACTGGAATATCTTTGGCATTAGGGTTGTAGAACAGTAGTATAGACTGTATATTGGTTACCTAAATTGGCAACAAGCTCAGTTTCATCAGATTCTCACAAGAAGCAAACACCTCCCCAAGTCTCAGAAATGGAGCCTCTAAGACAGGCATTGATTCAGAGAACAAGCAGCAACAACAACAAAAAGCTCTTGATTATTGAAAAAAGATATTTTCTTGATAAGGGAGGACTCCTCTGTGGATATAAAGGTAAATATTTAGACTTTAGTTCATTCATTAATGCATTAGTTGTAGATTCTTCTCCAAGATGAATGGCATCACTAGCACTGGGTAGCTGGCTAGATTTCAATTTCAAGAGAGCTTTTAGCTATTGTCCAGTTGCATGTGCCACTACTATACCCTTAGAGTCATGCCACGCTAGTTGTTATGGTTCATAGGCTTCATAGCTGGGTAGGACTATTGCTTGCTTTCTTCCTTTGGTAACTTGCATGGAACTTTACTCTTAAAGGCAAGACAAAGAGGAGAGATATTTAAGTCAGTTTTACTTTGGTGACTCTGAAGTCCTTCGTAGGAAGTACATGGCATCTTCAGCCATAGGAACTTAGTTTTCATCCCTGAGGAGCAAGCAAGGGCAATATCAATAGTCTATACATTACTATGTCTTTTAGTAATGTCATAGTCATGTCCATCATAGTCATCAGTACATGACTACCTAAACATGAGGAACTGAATAAAGGCAATGAGAGAAAACATGTCAAAGTGGACAGGGAGAAGACCACAAGGTCTTGATTTTACCCAAAGAACTATAGGCAACTAAGGAATTCTAAAGGTAGAAGAACTAGTCTTCCAGAGGGAACTTCGTCCATTGGTTATATAATATCAAACGGTTAGCCACTATTGTATACATACAAGTAGCATTGCACAGACCAAGCTGGTTGCAGTTAATGTATCAATTAATAAAAAAAAGCTATGAATATGAAAAAGAGCAAGGTAGTGCATATAAGAGTGTTTAGAGAGAGAAAAGAGAAAGAGTAAATGACTTAATTATATTACTAACTCAAAAATAAAAACAAAAAGCTTTTCTAAAAATATTTGATTTTGCTGGGGAGGAGATAAGGAGATAGGGAGAAGAGAGAGTGACTGGGAGGGGCAGGAGGGGGAAGGGAGTTTGAACAAGGGTATACACAGATAAAAAATATGACTTTATTCATAATTTAAAAAAGCAAAAAAAAAAAAAGGTAGTTGTCAGTTGCATGACTGTAGGATAAAGAGGCATCAGGGTGTCTTTCACAAATACTTTCCTCTATGGGTGTTTTTTTCTATTCTGTTTCTCCGCATGGATTTTTTAACTCTAGTGTAGGAATTATGTATATAATATCTGTGTCTTGGTGAGACAATCACCAGAGAGACTTATGAGCAACCATCTTGCTCTGCTTCTCTAGTCATTTTATTTATAACCAAATGTGATATGAATCAGGATTATTTACAGAAAAAGAAAGTAATTTAAGTCAAGAAAAAAATCACACAGTTCCAAATTTACTACAATTGGAGGATTTCAGGCATCTGGGGAAACATATTACAATGCCAACAACAATCATGGTATCCTCAGATCTGAGTGGAGAGTGAAAGATATTCCCACAGCTACTGTGAAGTCTCAGTGCAGATGAACATACCAGGATGTTTTTCATAAAACAAAATAGATTCAGTAATGGCCTCTGCTTCTCCTCTTTTAAAACTGAAATAACTTCTATTGGTAGTAAATGTTATTGAGTTATATGCCACCCAGCCCCACAAATAGCAGAGAATTTAGAAAGGGTGGTGAATTCCTAGGCTCATTGTTTTAGGTACCAAGATATTATATAGAATACTAACACTTTTCTGGGCCCTCCAAGATTCTACTTCTATACTCATTTTGCCCCTCAATGGTTAAACATCCTTTAGCCTGATCTTCTGTATTAAATTGATCCATGTTATGCTTCTAATTTTATGTTTTCCCCATATATTATTTTTATTATAGAAAATTATCTTTAGATCTTTTTTTCTATTTTCTGGTAAGTACCTACTCATTCCTCAAGATTCATAGTCAATATTTTACATTCTTTTTAATATTTACTTTTACTTTTTAATAATTAATATATATTTAAATGATCACATTTATCCAAATTTTAAAGTATATGAACACTTAGTAAATTAGCATCCATTTCCTTTAAAACATTTTTTATCTCCATAAAGAATCAAACACATTTGTATTGTTTGTTCTGTGCCCAGCAGCATTCTCTAGTATTTCAACTCAAAGTATTTCATATTTATTTAGTTGTATTTTAAGCATAAATAATTGAAAGACTTTTTAGTTATTTTTCTGAATTTATTCTTATGCTACATTTATCTTTCTAGAAGAGGGAATAATATGATTTCTGTAAAATATTGATGTAAAAATCAACATCAATTATATAAAAAATAGAACTACACACTGTTATATATTTTATACAAGTTTAATGGACAATTAAGTCATATCAAATTGTATTTACTGGATTGTCACACAGTTAATTGCCTTTACTTATTGATATAGAAAATGTGAAGTCTAACAAAAGCATTCTTTGTTCAAGGAATTGAAATTAATTTATGAATTTCTGGGGTAGAATGCCTATAATACATGGATAACTAAAATATTAAGCAGACTCAGACATTATATTTTTTTCTGCTACCATTAGGCTTGACTTGTAAAAACCCATTTTCTTCCAAATGAATTATTGTAATCTACATGTGTACATGAACAACTTTAGTGCACAAAAACATTTTCAGTTATAAAAAAATAGTATTCTGACTTAATTAGAAAATCACTGTTAGGACCTTCAGAGCTCTGAACTGACAGCATTGTTTGCCTAAGGTACATCAGAGACTGCACTCAAGAGCAATTCTTTGGGCAATTGTATTATTTCTTTCGTCAGATTCTCTAAACTCTACCTATTTTCAAGTTAGGTTTCAGAAAGAAGCATGCATAGACATCTGTATCGCAGACTCCACAGAAAGGTCTTTACTGAATTATTTTTCATGTTAAAATGGCAGTGTCTGCAATTGAACAATATCTATTTTCCACAAAATTGTGTGCAGACATCCTCTATTATGTCTTTTCAATGTCTCTAACACAAGAAACTACATGTTAAATCTCTACACAGATCAGAGCCAGAAAAACGTTTGTGTCTGCAGGCAGCCTTGGGAAAGCCACATTTTCTTTTGGCTGCCAAAGTGAGCAGACATAAATTCTGTGTTTATCTGTAGTGATTGACTCATCACTGGTGCCTGATAATAGCAAATCTGCTCCTTTAAAATGATTTTCTTTTTGGTGGGCTCTGATAGTGAAGCACCGGAGTGGCTCTCAGCTGTATTGAAGGTCACTCAATTTTCTTTTCAAACACACAAATACAGCAAAAGAAGTGCTAAATATAAATACTAAATAATCAAATAATTATTTAAGTTTCCAAGTCACGGTGTTAGTACAGTGCATTGAACTTGAGAAAAGTTTTCCCCTCTCTCACTCTTTTTCTCTCTATGTTTAAAATAGTTATTTTAGTTTTCATTTTTCTATTATTACAAGGAAGTCATATTGATTGATTCACTTATATTTCTTCATATATATTTATACATTTTAAATATATACTACATTATAAACATTATAATAATAAAATAATATATAATAAGATGTGAATAGTAAGAGAAAAAAATCAATATTAAAACTAAAGATGTTAAATCTAATAAAAAGTATTAACTTGGATGAGAGTGACCAGATGCCACCATATTTAGCAAGTAGACTGAAATAGATAAAAATTTGAATCAAGTACTCTTTAAATGCTAATATGATTAGGGAAATATACAGAAATATTATATATGCTTTTTTATGGATAACCAACTGTCTTATAAAATATTAAATGTCTGAAAATTAGTGAGAATAGAAAGGATCTAGAAAGTCCTTAAGATAGAAATAGAATGAAATAAAATAAGCTACATAAAGATGGAAATTACACAGAGAGTCTGGTCACTGTGTGTTATCGCCTTGTCTTTCAGGGTTTGTTTTGTCTTCAAAGAAAAGAGAAAAAGCTGCTTAGAGACATTTGATTACAAATGTTACTAGATTAAACCAACCTATACAATTTGTGTAAGGCTTGACTTAAAAATTAAAATCAAAATATATGTTACTTTGAAGAAGAGGTTTTGTGTTTACTTCTACAGAAAATAAGAAACTGGAGATTTTTGCCAGGTTAAAGAAAATAAAGTTTGATCAACAAAGACCCCCTGAAAAGTCTTCAATAAAAATGGATAGCCCAAATGATCTAAAGTTTTAGAGCATCTCTGTTGCAGTTTCCTCTGAGCTGTGCATCCAGAACAAGTTTTTATGAATAATGCGAGGGCAAAAAACTATACAAATAAAATTAAATTTCAAGTTCTTATTTTAAAAATAAAAAAGGGGGAATGCTATGGGACTATGTTCTTGTACACTATAAATATTTGTCATTATTAATATTGGTTTAATAAAATGCTGATTGACCACAAGACAAGCAGGAAATATAAACAGGCTGCCAGACAAAAAGAATTGTGGGCAGCAGAAAAGTAGAGCAATAGATGCCAACAGATGCAGAGAAAGACGAAAATTCTGCACTGAAAAAGGTAACAAGCTGTGTGACTAAATATGAATAAAAATCATGGGTTGCTTTAAGAGTTAGCAAGTAATAATAAGCCTGAGCTATATGCTAAGCAGTTTATAGTTAATATAAGTCTTTGTATGTTTATTTAGAACTAAGGGGCTTTGGGAATGGGGGGCCAGACTTCAGGAATAGATCAAGCCAGAAACTTCTGTTTCCAAATTTAGGACCAAATACTCAATGACTAAAGCCCTTCAAAATAGTTTCTAGAAACTTCAAGGTGCTTCTATCAGGGGTTTACTCACAGTTATATGAAGGAACTAACTTAACATTCATAGATTTGTTTATAGACAGGATAAAAAGGTGAATCAATTTAGATTGTTTTCAGGTTCCAGCTCTTAAGAACAAAGCTGCTACGAACACAGTCGAGCAAGTGTCCTTCTGTTGTGGTTGAGTATCTGTTGGCTATATGCCCAAGAGTGGTATTGTTGGCTGCTGAGAATGCCTGATTTCCAATTTTCTGAATACCCACCAAACAGCTTTCCAGAGAAGTGGTAGTTTAAACACCTACCAGCAGTAGAGGAGTGTTACCCTTGCTCAATAACCTCTTCAACAAAAGCTGTCATCAGGGATTTTTATCATAGCCATTCTGACAGGTGTAAGATGCTATCTCAGAGTTGTTTTGATTTGCATTTCCCTGATGACTAAGGATGTTGAGAACTTCCTTAAATGTCTTTTAGCCCTTTGAGATTCTCCTGTTGGGAATTCTCTGTTTAGATCTTCACCCCATTTTATAATTGGGTTATTTGAGTTTTGTTGTTGTTTGTTTGGGTTTTTTGCTGTCTATTTTATAGGTACTTAATGTATTTTGGAAAGTAGCCCTCTGTCAGATGAAAGGTTGGTGAGGATCTTTTTTCATTCTGTAAGCTGTTGGCCTGTCTTATATACAGTGTCTTTGCCTTATAGAAGCTTCTCAGTTTCAGTAGGTTCCATTTAAATTTCCACTGTCTGTGCTTTTGTTATTATATTTAGGAAGTGGTCTTCTTTTTTTTTTTTTTTTTTTTTTTTTTTTTTTTTTTTTTTTTTTTTTTTTTTTTTTTTTTTTTTTTTTTTTTTTTTTTTTTTTTTTTTCCTTCTTTATTTTGTATTTATCAAAAAAAACACAGTAAAAAAAAGAATTTAAAATGTGGAAGGGTTAACAATAACTATACAGAGGATAAGAATCATAAGCATGGCTTATCAA
>PVIH01020883.1:8148-22260 GCA_004025045.1 Sigmodon hispidus | reverse complement strand
TCTCTTATGAGCCACCATGTGGTTGCTGGGAATTGAACTCAGGACCTCTGGAAGGACAGTCAGTGCTCTTAACCGCTGAACCATGTTTCCAGCCCCCAAAACCCAGTCTTAAGAAAGAACAAAACAAAACTCCTTAGAAGCTCAAGCTAAGAGCTATTTCTCCAGAGGTTGCAGGTTAAATTCTCAGCACTCAAGAGTGCTTACAACCATTAGTAACTCGGATCCTAGAGGATCTGATGCCCTCTTCTGGCCTTCATGGGTACTGCACTAATGTGCACAGACATGCATCCCAGCAACACACACCTCTTCCCCCCACACACACACACACACACACATGCGCGCGCGCGCGCGCGCACGCAAATTTAAACAAAAATCAGGGACCAAATCCTAATCTCTTTTTAGACCCAGAGAGAGGATGTGGCAGTTGTGTGTACACCATTGTCAACAGTCCTTTGTGCTGTATGAGCTTCTGCATTTAGCCACCATGGCCTCCGGGGAAGTGCTCCACTCTGGCCTGTGTAAAAATGGCTGCCAGAGTTTACAAAGACTTCATGGCCAAAAGTCTGACAGGGGGTGTTTGAAGCTAGGCTCACACCCTGGTCCAAGCAGCTGCAGTTGCTGAGTAGCTTACTCACTGGATCTGTGGAGGATGGCAGAGGAAGACTCCTAGACCAAAGTGTTGACTCAAAACATGGTTTTCATCTCAAAGGGAATAAGAGTTCATTTTGGAGCTTAGTCTGAATAACTGTGGCTCAGGAACACACATTTAGGTCACTCCAAATCCCATGTATCATGCAGTTTAAGTTTTTAAAGTAACAGAAGAAAGTTCTAGGTCAAAGCCCCCCCTCTTTTTTTTTTTTTTTTTTTCTGAGACAGGGTTTCTCTGTTTAGCCTTGGTTGCCCTGAAACTCTCTTTGTAGATCAGGCTGGTTCCAACTCACAAAGATCTGCCTGCCTCTGCATCCCTCCAGAGTGCTAGGATTAAAGGCATGTACTGTCACCAATATGTGCAGCCAAGGTACCTGTAAAAGAAATAGATAAACCATGGGCCACGTGGCAAGACAGAGTAATAGAAATGGGCTGAATTAAGATGCAAGAGCTAGTTAGCAATATGCCTGAGCCATAGGCAGAACAGCATGTAACTAAGCATTTGTGTGATTATTGGGGCTAAGCAGCCGTGAGGCTGTGGGTTCAGACCTCAGAGCAAGGTTGTGTCAGAAACTTTATACTACAGGCACTGTTGAAACACAATAGATTAAGTAGCCAGCTACAGCCAAGCAGAGAAATCTTGGCTGTATGTCTCAGATGTTATCTGATGATATTTGGCCTTTTAGTTGGTGGATATTAAATGTTTTTAAGTTAATACAGTCTAAAGTTTTTGTTAAGATTTATTTATTTATTATGTATACAGAGTATAGAGGAGGGTACCAGATGTCATCATAGATGGTTGTGAGCCACCATCTATGTGGTTACTGGGAATTGAACTCAGGACCTCTGGAAGAACAGTTAGTGCTCTTAACCTCTGAGCCATCTCCAGCCCTATTCCAAAGTTTTTCTCTCTTTCTCACAGGATGTTAGGTCAGACACACAGGTGGGCAAGGGATGACTATTTAGGAAGACCGAACAGTCAGAGATAAGTTTTAATTAGACCCCAGACCTGCCACCTACCAATCCCCCTGCAAACATCGAAGCTCTAGTCCACACTGCAGAAAGTCCAGTTGAAAATACAATTGCTTTCTGGAAACTTTCCTCTTAAAAGATACACTGTTAAGCCTGGGGTAGTGGTGCATGCCTTTCTTCTTGGCACTTGCCAGGCAGAGTTCTGGGATAGTCAGGGCTACAACAAGAACCCCCATCCTGAAAACAAACAAAAAGAGTTACAGTTACAATATCAAGGACCCACTGTTTACACTGTTATCTAAAAGGTTCCATCATCAAGGATGGGAAAAATGTTGCCACCAGTTAGGGTTGACCTACCTTGCCCTCCATTATGCTGCTTAGATTCTTCTGGCATGCAGAGCCCTGGATTAGCTCAGTTTGAATTTCCAGTGGGCACAGGAAAAAGTGCAAGATTATAATAACTCAAGACAACACTGAAGAATTGGATGTGTGTTATCACACACCTGTAATATAAGTGATGATGCCAAGGCAGAATGACCAGGAGTTTAAGGTTAGGCTGGGCAACTTAACAAGACTCTATGGATTATAAAAAAAAAAAAAAAAAAGAAAAGAAAAAGAAAAAGCACTGAGGATGGTAGAGCTCTAGCCAGCACTAATGAGGCAGAGGCAGGAGGATCTCTGTGAATTCAGAGCCATACAGAGGGAGTTCCAGGACAGCTAGGATGAGACCATCTTGAAAAAAACCCAAAACCAACCAAACAAGAACAAAACTCAAATCCCACCCAAACAAACAGAACACCTGTAATTGGACTTTTTCTGATCTTCCTGTTGGCTCCCAAATAACCACGCAAAGACTTTATATTAATTACAGAAGCTTGGCCAATAGCTTAGGCTTGTTTCTAACTAGCTCTTATAACAAATTAACCCATTTTTATTAATTTACTTTCTGCCTGTGGCTTCATTACTTTTACTCTGTACCATGCTGCTTCCTCTCCATCTGGTTGGTGGCTCTCCTCTTCTCAGCCCTTCTTCCCAGCATCCTCTCTGCCACAGAAATCTTGCCTACCTATTGGCCGTTAAGCTTTTTATTAAACCAATCCAAGTGACAAATCTTCACAGAGCACAACATGTGATTATTCCATAGTGAATCCCAGCTGGACACGGTAGCACATGCTTGTCATCTCAGTGTTCAGAGATCGTCATAGGCTGTGTCCCAACAAGTCATGCTTGGCCACTTGTCCTCAATGATAAAATTATGAGCTGAATGGATAGCAAATCAGAAAAAAAAAAAAAATTCAGTGTGGCCACAATGGGAAGAAGGACACAGATCTTCAGGATTCCTAAGTCCCAACTTGAAGGTCCTGACACCGATGTAGGGTTAGGGTTCAAACAGAGGCAAGAGATAGGCCTCGGAAGCCGTCTGGCCTGGGTATGCTCAGTACCATTATTGTCTCAACCCTAAGTCTTTCCTCATCTTTAGTTGGAAAACCATAAATCATTTTTGTGGAGGTAAGTTCTTCCTGTGGCTGGAATGGCTTCAGCCTTTTCTTCTCCTGGGAGGGTATCCTTAGGCAGAGTCTAATATCTTGGGAGTCTTTTGTTTCAAGAATACCAAAGAGGCATGTCAGCACTCAGGAGGCTAGTGGATTGTTGTGAGTTCCAGGCCAACCTGGACTACATAGTGAGTTCTAGGCTAGCCTGGGCTACAGGGTAAGATTCTGTTTCTCAGGTATTGGGGTTAAGAGAGAGTTTATTCTTGAGCCAAATGTGAATGATCATGTCCTGGAAGTCCATGTTTCAGTGTGAAAGCAGTGAGTAAGTTTTTATGATAACAGAACAAAGAAAGTTATGAATCAAAGAATTTTAAAAATACATTGGTGGTGGGGCTGAAGAAATGTCTCAGGGGTTATGAACACTCGCTGTTCTCCCAGAGGACCCAGGTTCAATTCCTAGCACGGATATGTTGGCTCACAAACATCTGTCATTCTTATTTCGGGGTATCTGTCATCCTCATCTGATCCCCGAGGACACCACACATGCACACAAAACAGCCATACACAAAATAAAGTAATAAGACATAAAGAAAATACATCGGTGGAAACATTAAGTGGGTGGTTACAGGAAAGCAGCGAAATCTCATCCAAAAGCCTCAAGTGCTATCTGATGTCTCTCAAACCTTTTGGTTAGGAGAAACTAGGTTTTGTTTATATATTCCAAGAGGTTTTTATCCGTTAGCCACAGTCCGTTAGGGCTGACACAGAGGTGCATAAGCAATGGGTATGTGGGGGACTAAAGATCGTCAAGCTCTGGACCTTCAACATTACGGAAGTCAATCAGCCAATTGTTAGCAGACTCAATTTCTTCCCAGGAGCACTCAGTTGCGGTGGAAGAGCTCCCTGTGGGCCAGCGGGACACCCTGGCCCACCTTTGGTTCCAGGTCCCTTAGCAGGACTCCGGGGATGCAGAAGAGCTGTTTGTTACCACGCGCACAAACCTACGGACAAGGCTGTGGCGCACATACTCCATTCTTTACGGGCTACTTTCTTATATCTCGCGAGACCCGCGCGGAAGCCTCGCGAGACGCTGGCGCCGGCGGAGAGGAGGGAGATCTGAGCGTCTGCTGCGGCGCGGGACTGCTCGGCTGAGGTTAGTGCCGGAAGGGTTGGCTGTGCTTGCCGGGTCCCCGCGCGCGCTGCCGGCTCCGCAGTGAAGCCACGGCATGGAACTGTCCGTCGCGATCGAGCATGCACGCAGCCCGGGTCGGGTCCTGTGGTGCGTCTCCACTTTGCAGGGTCTTCTCGGGTGTCGCGCTCCCGGGGCCGGAGTGGATGGCCTCTCACCTCTGTGTCCCCCTGCAGGACGCGCAGAGGCGAGCCCGGATCGGGGCTTGGGGCTGGCGTGGTCTGTGGGCAGAAGGGTTCGGGGATCGGAGTCGGTTACCTCCTTGCACCTTGTAGACTGGGAGCTCGAACTCAACTTGACAGTCCTGGCGGCAAGCCCCTGTAAGCGCTGGATCATATCCCAAGCCCACTTTATTTATTTTTGGCGGTACTGGAGACTGGACATAGGACTTCATACATGTTAGACAAACACTCTACCGCTGATCTGTTTCCAGTCCTTTAAAAAAATTGATTAATTTACGTGTGTGTGTGTGTGTGTGTGTGTGTGTGTGTGTCTGATTGCACATGCCAGGGTTTCTTGTGGAAGAGTACACCTTTCAGGAGTTGATTCTTTCCTTCCGCCATATGGAAGGGATGAGACCCTACTTGTCTAGCTTGACCTAAAGTCCATTATAGACTGAGCTGTCTGTGGTCCCCATTGCTCCCAACCTCAACCCCAGTCCTGAGGCAGTTGCCCACCCTACCCAGCCCTCAACCTTCTTCTTTTTATTCTGTAATTAGTCCGTCGAGTTTTCCAGCCTGGCCTTGAACTCCTTTTGTAGCCCAAGCAGACCTTGAACTTGTGACCAAGCCTTGAATTTATCTCAGCCTTCTGAATCGCTGGGATGACAGACCTGTGTCACCTAGGTTCCCAGGCTGGCCCCTGGCTGAGACCAGAAAGAAGGTGTGTACCTGTCAGCTCAGGAGCCATCTGGAGCAGCTAGTGTCCTGGGGGAGTTTGCTGTCTAGGAGTTCAGGGGTCTTGTCGAGAGCTTTAGACATTTGTGTAGTGTTTGTAGCTCCTGAAACCTTGGAGTTTGTTAGTGGCTAGCCTGTTAGTGGCTGAGTTTTGGATTGGCCAGAGGAGGGAGGACAGAAGCGTGGTTTTCATTTCATTTTGAAGAGCAGAGGCTTGCTTCTTCCCACCATGCCTGTTGCCCACATGGCCCTGTCTAGCTTTTGCTTTGCCGTGTGTGTAAGTGGAGTGCACACCAAGGTTCTGGTTAAGTGGGAAATTCAGGCTAAATTTCTACAATTTTTTTTTTAAACTTTATTTATTTATTTGCCTTGGTGTTTGCCTGGAACTGGAACTACAGACAGTTGTGAGCTGCCATGTGGGTGCTGGGAATCGAACCCGGGTCCTCTGGAAGAGCAGACGGTGCTCTTAACCGCTGAGCCATCTCTCCAGTCCTGTACAAATTTTTACTTTTTTTTTTTTTTAAAGAAAAAAGATTGTGTTTAGCTCTGTCCTGGTTCCGGTTGTCTAACCAAGGCTGACCCAGAACTCATGATCTTGCCTCTGAAGTGCTTGAGTTATACATTTCTTTTCTTCTCAAGGACCTTTCTCAGACTGAGAAATGCTTGGGCCCCTTTGCCCCTGACCCCTCCACCTACCAGAAGGAATCCTAATACCTTACCTGCTCATTCAGTCTAACCTGGCATGACATCTACCTCAGCTTCTCCGTCCTCTCCTCAGAAGATTGTGAAGGGCTTCGGGAAGCCATGAAGGCACATGCAGACTCTCTCCACATGCAGGACAGCCTCATTGGTTCAGTCAGTCAGCCTTCCATGGGCTGACTAAGGGGAAGTACCAGGACAGCTCAGGTGACCTTCAGAAGAGAGGCTGCATGATGACTCCTGACAGGAGACTGAGGAGGCTCGGGGTCCGCTGCCCGCTGCCATCACCAGGGCAGCACTGTTAGTTGCTGGCAAGCCTATTTTGTTTGTTTTGGATAAAGAGCCTTCTTCAGACTTACAGAATATTCTAGAGTCCTCTCTTTGTTCTGATGGGGAGGGAGTATAGGGGTCAGTTAAAGAATGGCCAACCTGGGGGCTGGAGAGATGGCTCAGCGGTTAAGAGCACCGTCTGCTCTTCCAGAGGACCCGGGTTCAATTCCCAGCACCCACATGGCAGCTAACAACTGTCTGTAGTTCCAGTTCCAGGCAAAACACCAAGGCAAATAAATAATAAATAAATAAATAAATAAAAAAAATGGCCAGCCTGTTACCTAATCCTGGATCTGTCTGCTTTTGTTGTAAGGGTACTCCAAAGATCCTCCTTTTTAAAAATGTAATTTATCTTTCGGTTTTTTGAGACAGGGTTACTCTGTGTAACAGCCCTGGCTGTTGTAGAATTGGTTTGTAAGCCAGGCTGGCCTTGAACTCAGAGATCCATATGCCTCTGCCTCCTGAGTGCTGGGATTAAATTTGTTGCCGTCCTCCCCATTCTTAAAAATGCCCTGGTGTGTGGTTTCCAAGTGTGCAATGTCACAGTGTGGAACTCAGTTCTTTCCTTCCTCCATATGAGTCATGGGGATCAAACTCAGGTCAGCAGGCTTGGTGACCTACATCTTTACCTAGTAAGCCATTTCTCCAGCCCCACACCAGGTAGTTCACACACCCCTCACCGTCATTAAAGCTGCAGACATCTCACACTGATTCCACCATTCCATACCAAGAAGAGCGCCCAACCAGGGGTACAACATTCCTACATTGTCCTCTGCCCTTACAGGACCTCATTCTCCCCACTTGACCAGTTGCTGTCTGTCACTGCTTGGCACTCACGAAACCTGGCACACCTGACTCTTGTCTGCGTTCTCTAGCTTCCTATTTTTCCTAGCTCCTGGCTTCAGTCTGACAGCTGGATGCTGCCTGTTGCCCTTATCCCGGTCTCTGATGATCGAGCGCTCTGGACCTGCATGTCCACTGACATGCAGCTGTCTCACCAACTCCCTCCCCTGACCCCTCCCTGCCGCTGATCTGAAAAGAGCCTCAGGCTTTTCCTTTCTCTAGTCCTTGAGAAAATCCACTGGAGGCTGTTGTCTGTCACTAGCTCAAGCCACACAAGTCTCTTCTGGCTACTAACTCACCTTCCTGCAAGTCCCGAGCCTCACCCTCTTCCCTGCTGGGGTGGGGCTGACTGTTTCCCACAGATCCTCGTCACTTCTCTGGCCTCCTTCCCTGGGAATCTTGTCCTCTCTCTAACACCAGCCTCACATTGTCCTGCAGTTACTGGAGCATCACTCTGAAAGCTTTCTCCTTTTGAATGTCCAGATGCACAGTGCAAGGATCCCCTCTCTCTCTGCCTCCATGTCCCTCCCACCATCAGTGCCTCAGCTGCTTTTGCAACCCCGCTGCCCATGGAGATGCTTAGTTGGCTCAGTCCACTGGCCTCCGCCTTGCTTTCTTTTCTATTTCCTCCCTCCCTCTCTCCCTCCCTCCCTCTCTCCCTTCCTCCCTCCCTCCCTCCCTCCCTCCCCCCTTCTTTCTTTTCTTTTTCAAGAGAGGATTTCTCTGTATCTTTGGGGCCTGTCCTGGAACTCTCTGTAGACCAGGCTGGGCTCAAACTCACAGAGATCCACCTGCCTCTGCCTCCTGAGTGTTGAATCAAAGGCATGTGCCACCACTGCCTGGCACTTTCTTTTTTTCGAGACAGGGTTTCTCTATGTAGTCCTGGCTTTCCTGGAACTAGCTCTGTAAAACCAGGCTGGCCTCCCAGAGATCTGCCTGCCTCTGCTTTGGCGTCACCTGCGTGTGTTACTTAGGAAACATCTGGTGATGCCTCCAAAAATTCCAAGGCCAAGTCTCAGGACTTTGGCAACAAAATGTGAACACATGGGGACAGTCAGTGCTCTCTGAGATGTTGGCTGTCACGGTTGCTTCTGGTCCCAGGGCTCCTCCTCACCTTTGGTCCCTGTCTCTTTAACAGACTAACCTGTTTTGCCTCCCAAATAGTAAACTTATTACTCCCTGAAAACAGGAATCACTTCCTGTGGTGTCTGGCAGGTGGGATACCATAGGCCATAGGCCCGCCTACAGTGATACCACATCTAGCATTCAATCACCACCATAGCTCCTCCCCCCAGGGGCTTGCCTGCCCCTCCCCCTCTTTATAAAGCACAGGGCAGGTGTTCTTTATGTGTGTACGTTGCAGGGAAGGGGGGCTTCCCTTTTCAAATGTTACAGTAAATCCAGGTAGAAGGCAATAATTTTAGTTATTAAAAAAAAAAGTACAAATTTCAGGGTTTGGCCACTGAAAGCTATTTACAACGGGGTGTGTGTGTGTGTGTGTGTGTGTGTGTGTGTATTGAATACATGTTTACTTAGTCAAAGAGACACAGACACATAGTTGATTTATCAGCTAGATGTTTAAGCTTGAGTAAGATATAAAAACCTAGGCAGGGGAAAGGCCCTTTTTAGCCGAGCTCTGGTCTTTATGGGAGGCCCCTCAGCAGACACTCTCATAATAAACCTGTGCTACTGCTCAGTCACTTGCCTTTGTCCTGTTTCTTCACCTCAAACACCCTGAACCTGAGAAACAGCAGGGACGCTCAATGGTTGCTTTTGGGGGCGGGTCATAATGAGGGCTTCAAGCATGCTGGACAGACACTCTAGCACCCTGTATGCATCCCAGGCCTCTGAGACCAGGTCTCACCAAGTTGCCTAGAGGGGCCTTGAACTTGCCCTCCTGCCTGGAATGTGTCTGCAGTGGCAGGTTCGTGGCACCTGGCCATCGTCTCTGCCTTTAGTTTTCCCAACTGTGACTTGGCTGGGGGTGGGGGTGACAAAGGACAGTGTTTGCCTGACTCAGCTCACAGGCTAGTCAGAATAGTTGGCATCCTGTCTGTCCCCCACCCTCTCCATCCGGGTCTGGAAAGATGTGATTCTACTCAAAAGGTCGACGTTTGAATCAGTGCTCTAGCTGGGTGTGTAGCCGAATGACTCTTTTAGGTTGAAAATGCAGTGTCAGGCCACCCTGGGCCAGATATTAAGAGCAAATCATGAAGAAGGGTAGCCCGGAATGGTAGTGCGTGCCTTTAATTTAGGCACTCCGAGGCTGAGGCCAGCCTGTTCTAAAGTGAATTCCAGGTCAACTACGGTCATAAATTGAGAGCTTTTCTTAATACAAAACCAATTTATACATGCATAAAATCTCTTTGGAAACGAAAGACAAAAGTAAAAAATGAAACAAATCACTCTGTGCGAAGCCTGGCTTGGCCGATGTGCTGTGAGCTGGTGTGTGTAAATGCACCAGCAGATGGAGGCTCCCACCGAGGGTCAACAGTGGCACCATCCGGTACTGCCCTTTTGGTTATCACCCAAGTGGGTTTATGGGTGAGACTTAGTTAAGTGTAGGTGCTAGGAACCTGCAGATCCCTCTTTATGTAGCCCCCATGGGAGGTAGGGGGAGCGCTGAGCAACATTGGTGAGGCCACCATCACCTGACTGCTCCTTGTTTTTCATTCCCAGGAGCCACATTTGTGATGAGTGTGGCTTTGAGAGGTATGTCTTTGCTGGTTCTCTGAGCACCTCTTCCTGAGACATTCAGGAGCTGAATGTCTGTCTACCTGTTTGGCGTGCAGATAAGCCCTCAGATGATGGCTTGGGATTTGTGGCATGACATTTTTTCAGCCTCTCTCTTGTGTGTGTATGTGCACGTGCGCACCATGAAAGTCAGGAAAACTTTGGGTGCTGATTCTTATCGTCCACTTTGTTAGAGACACAATTTCTTGTTCCGTGCTCTGTGTGCAAGGCTGTGGCCTGTGAGCACTGGAGTGTGGTTTTGTTTTCATCTCACATTTTGTGCTAGGGGTGCTGGAATTACAGATACTTGACACCATGCCCAGGTTTTGGAGATTCAAACTCATGTCTTTGTATTGCAGGCACATGGGTGCCATGGTGTGAATGAAAGACCATGACACTGGCTTTCTGTGGGCTCTGGCGAGGGAGCTCAGCTTGCCAGGCTTCCGTTACCACTGCTCTTACCACTAAGTCTTCTCACTTGCCCTGTTTTTAAGTTTATTTTTTATTTCTAACTGCATATGTGTCTGTGTATGAGTGCAGTACATATGGAGGCCAGAAGAGGGCACTAGATGCTCGGGAATTGGAATTACAGGCAAGTGATCAGCCTGATGTGGGTGCTGGGAACTGAACTTGGGTCCTCTGCAAGAGCAGTAATCATCTTCATCACTGGGCCCTCTTTTACCCCCTCTCCTTTTTTTGTAGAGATAGGGTCTCTCCATGCAACTGTGACTGACCTGGGGCTTGCTGTGTAGACCAGGCTGGTCTTGAACTCAGAGATCTGCAATCTCCTCTGACTGTTGGGATTAATGGCTATGCCATCACACCCAGATCCTTTTTCCCCTCTTCAGGACAGGGTCTCATGGTGCTCAAGCTAGCCTGTACTCATGTGGCGTGGTGGTTGAGCGCACAAGGGTCCTAGGGGAGAGGGCTGTGCCAGCAGACAGCATATAGGAAGGCTGGCTCTGACCTCCTCTTTGTCTCTCCGAAGGGGTGTGGCCATGGAAGACCTGGGGGAGAACACCACAGTCCTGTCGTCTCTGAGGTCCCTCAACAACTTCATTTCTCAGCGAGTAGAGGGTGGATCAGGCCTGGATGTGTCCGTCTCTGCCTCAGGGTCCCTACAGCTGCAGTATGAGCAGAGCATGCAGGTGAGTGGCCTGCTGGGCGGGTCTCTGGGCATACTCCTGGCCTGGGTAGGGCCAAATCAAGCCTTGTGTAGTGGGTGGGTCAGCATGAGCTAGGCTTGGAGGCCAGATAAATGTTCTGTGCAGACCTTCACCTCCAGCAGTAGCCAGAGACCGGGGCTTGCACCGAACCATGCTGGGTAGAGGCTGCCTTTCTTGTCCCCGGGTAAGTGGTTTTGATGTGGGTTCTGGGGACTGAACTCAAGTTCTCACACTTGGGAGACACATTCTTTACCAATTGAGTCATCTCCCACAGGGCAATTTTATTTATTCACTTATTTGTTTTTTGAGACAGGGTCTCACTATGTAGTCCTGGCTGTCCTGTAACTCACTGTGCAGACCAGAATAGCTTTTTTTTTTAAATATTTTATTTTTATTTCATGTGAATTGGTGTTTTGCCTGCATGTCTAACTGCGTAAGGGTGTCAGATCTTGGAATTACAGACAGTTGTGAGTTGCCATGTGGATGCTGGAAATTGAACCCAAGTCCTCCAGAAGAACAGTCAGTGCTCTTAACCGCTGAGCCATCTCTCCAGGCCATCCAAGGATGGCTTTGAACACTGAGATCAGTGTGCTGGAAATAAAGGCATGTGCCACTGTGCCTGGGCCCACAGAGGGTGCTTCTTGCTGGCAGGGTACTGGAAATAAAGGCATGTGCCATTGTGCCTGGGTCTACAGAGGGTGCCTCTTGCTGGCAGTGTGCTCTATCTTGTCCTGTTTCAGCCCATTCTAATTCCTCAGAGTGCCCCTATGGATACAATCCTGAAGGGGCCAGGTCTTTGAAGGAAAAGCTTCAGGCTCCTAAAGTTGCAGCTTCAGCCTCAGTTGGGGTTAAGACTTCTGGGTCCAAGGAGGGCAGTGATGTGTCAGCCTTGCTTGGTCCTGTCAGCGCACCAGCGACCATGCCAGGCTGCTCTGGGCCTCTCTGCCAACCTCTTTTTTCCTTTCCTGCTCTGGAACTGCTGTGTGATGAGCCAGGAGCTTCATTTGCTCTGGAAGCCCTGGGGACACTCTCGTACATGCCTGGCAAACTGGACAATGTTAGTGAGCATTGTTTGTTGAATCACTGTCACAGTGTTACTTTGTACATAGCTTTTGATGCCAAGTGCTGTCTTTATCTTAAGGGTAGGTCTTTTGGGCTGGGGAGATGGCTCAGAGGTTAAGAGTTCTTCCAGAGGTCCTGAGTTCAAATCCCAACAACCACATGGTGGCTCACAACCATCTATAAGGAGATCTGGTGCCCTCTTCTGGCGTGTATATACAAAGAAAAGACCTATTAGGTCTTTTATAACAGTGGATGGCCTTTTGGGTGTAAATCACCCTAACCCCTTTCCTTGAGTATTGAACCCAGGATCTTGTACATGCTAATCAATTCCTCTACCACTGAGCTATACTTTCAGCTTTATTTTATTTTAAAAAATATTTTAGATTTGTTTTATGTGCAGCATTTGCCACACACTGTAAAGTAGGAGAGAGAAGACCCCAAGGAGGGACACTGGCAGGTTCCAGGGCCAGCAGGGAACGGGGCCTCTGTCCTCACTCTGTGATCTTTCCAGAAGGACTTGAGCTCCGGACAGCACCGCTCCTGACTGGCTGCAGTTTAGCCTTGGGCATGATGATTGAGGCACCATCCCGAGCATTCAGATACCAACTCCAGAGCGGCCAGCTCACGCTGAATTTTAGCTGCCATGCATGTTTGTGGTAGCTTATTAGCTATAGAGAAACACATGCACCCTCTCTGTTCAAACAAGCTCACACGGTGTCACTTTCAAATCCATCCTCCATCTTCCTCTTCTTACTCTGTGTGCGCACATGTGTATGTTGACGGTGGATGCCTTTCTCAATTGTTCTTTATTCTTTTGAGAGGGGGTCTTTTACTGAACCTGGGGCTTGCCAGGTTGGCTGGCTTGCCTAGCAAGCCCCAGGGATCTCTTGCCTCCACCTTTCCAGGGCTGGATTACAAATGTTCACATCTGGGGGCTAGAGAGATGGCTCAGCGGTTAAGAGCACCGTCTGCTCTTCCAGAGGACCCGGGTTCAATTCCCAGCACCCACATGGCAGCTAACAACTGTCTGTAGTTCCAGTTCCAGGCAAACACCAAGGCAAATAAATAAAAGTGTTTTTTTAAAAAAAAAAAAAAAAAACAAAACAAATGTTCACATCTGCATCTGCTTTTTTCTCTTTCTTTATTCCTTTTTTTTTTTTTAAGGTTTATTTATTATGTATACAGTATACAGAAGAAGATACTAGATGTCATTATAGATGGTTGTGAGCCACCATGTGGTTGCTGGGAATTGAACTCAGGACCTCTAGAAGAACAGTCAGTGCTCTTAACCTCTGAGCCATCTCTCCAGCCCCCCCCCCCTTTTTTTTTTTTTAAGAGACAGGGTCTGCCTCTGCCTCTCAGGGGCTGCCTGGCCTATGGCTTTTCTCTTTTATGTGGGTGCTGAGGATCTGAACCCGGGTCCTCATGTGGGGTCTTAGTCATTTTTCCTGTTGCTCTAATAAAATTTCCTGCCCAAAGCAACTTAAGGGAGAAAGGGTTTATTTATTTATTTATTTTTAAACATTTATTTAGCTTTATTAATGTGCATTGATATGAAGGTGTCAGATCTGTGGAACTGGAGTTACAGACAGTTGTGAGCTGCCATGTGAGTGCTGGGAATTGAACCCGGGACTTCTGGGAGAACAGCTAGTGCTCCTAACCCCTGAGCCATCTCTCCAGCCCTGAGAGAAAGAGTTTATTGTGTCGAAGATGAAGAGTGGAGAAGTCAAGACAACAGATGCTTGAGGCCGCTGGTCACATATCAGGAAGCAGAGAGGCTGTTTAGCCCTTTGTCCACTTCCACAATCCAGGATCCCAGGGAATGGTGCCACCCACAGTGGGCAGGACTTCCCACTTCAACTCAAGATAATTCTCTACGCCATGCCCAGAGGTCCATCTTGCAGGTCATATAATAGATCTTTCAGGCTGACAGTTGGCTCATGACAAGACTGTTGGACTGACCCTAGACTCTTTCCTTCTAATCTTTCTTGCTGCTTCCTGCTCATTCCAAATGGGAAGTCAGGCTTAGGACAGTGCCTTGCAGGGGCGGTGTGCAGAGCTCAGCCATTAGCCTCCCTCCC